>JALMQS010000074.1:8519203-8604339 GCA_024734495.1 Forficula auricularia
CCCGGTAGCTAAAATTCTTCATGGAGAATTTAAGCTTTTGGTGGAGAAGCGACCACTGGAATGTCGTTGATGTTTGTGGGTTTGTTTTATTTCGTTTTGGTCAATAATTTTTTAAGGTTGTTCCCCTACGTGTGGGTTTGTTTCTTTGAGTAAGTTGGGGTTTAATTTTAAGCAAGGGGAGAATTTTTTTCAGAATCGTATTTTTAGCGTTATCTGTTTGTGAATCGTTTTGGAGTTATTTAAAAAAAATGTACAGATTGCCTGCCCCATTACAATATTTCCCAAATGCGTATGGCAAAATAAAAATTAGGAATAAAAAATATGTAAATAACCTGATAAGGCAACGCAGAAAATAATAGCAGTAACGCCTTCAAAACAATGAATCCATTTTTTTCTTTCAGATCGTTGACCTCCAACATCAAACATCCTAAAAAAAAAAAAACATTAAAGTAAGTTGTGAGGAAGAGAAAAAAAGAACCAGATAAAATCTAGACACACAGAGCCGAGTTCTCTGTCGAGGTGCCCAAAGTCTTTCTACATGAACCAAATTACGAAATATTTACACACTCGTTAATTACACTTCTCCTTAATTTAGCAACATGAAAATTGAAAATTAAACATGTTATTAAGACCAATGTTCTCATGTTCATGTGAAAATTTAAAGCTTTTAATCATAACCGTTTTTTTTTTCGAGATGGAGGCAGTGGCGTAGCTAGCTAGCATGGGTGACACCCGGGGCGGATATCGATGGATTGTCACCCCTCGAAAGCGGTTAAAATTAACATTATCTAAAAGAAAAAAATCAGGAAAGCGTGAAGTATGATTTTAATAGAACAATTTAAATAAACATTTGAATAATTTTAAGTATTATAAGTCATTGATCATCAAATTACAAAACTATCAATCATCATAAACATACATAGAAGATTTTTTTTTTATTTATTTATCTAATGTCACCGGGAACAAAGCCGATTTAGACAGCACATAATTAGAAATACATAGAAGATAATTAGTAGAGATTGTGGTGTTGGTGCAAGGTGAAACATCTTTAATAAAGATAAGAGTAAATAAATATTATATGTAATATTCATTTACTATGAGTTAAGGATTCTTGGTCACTTGTTTCACATTAAAATTAAAAAAGTTATAATTCTGTACTTTCCTGAAGATGAGCTTACTGCTCGAAATATATATATTGAAAAAAAATTTTACATCTTTTAATTTTTTTAATTTTAATGTGAAACAAGTGACCAAGAATCCTTAACTCATAGTAAATGAATATTACATATAGTATTTATTTACTCTTATGTTTATACATAGAAGAAACTTGCAAAAACTTTTAATTTAAAAATATTTCAAGTATTATAATCTCTTCTTTCTAGTTTTGACAGGTGCAAACTCGGAAATCACATCTTCAAAATTAATACTTTGTGTTGCCTCGTGTTCGATCGTTAACATTGCAAGATTGTTTAGCCTCGTGTTGCTCATTGTTGACCGTAAGTAATTTTTGATTAATTTTAATTTACTAAAGCTCCTCTCGCACGAAGGAACAGATACTCAGATAATTGTCATAAATATAGTGGGACGATAAGATTTGGAAGGCTTTTTTAGATTTTTAGCGGTTATACGTGGTGCAAAAAAAGTGGAAAACTTAAATTGATTCGGTGTCAAAAGAGGACATCAACCCTAATTCCCGGAGACTTCTTCTGATAGTCCAAACACTTAGGTTGACTTGTCGAGTTTGTAGAAGGCGCTGTTGAATTTGAGCTGCTGTACAATGACCATCACTCAATACCTCCAATAGTGTGAATCGGTCATCTCTCTCATTTGAAGCTCTAATTCGACCAGATCCCGGTCTCCTGCCATAAGAGTTTGTTTCTCTATATGGTTTTACAGCTCTGTGGATACTTCCAACCGATTCTTTAAGTCGTTGAGCGACATACCGATACGATCTTCCATCATTTATTAGAGCTACAGCTTGAGCTACTTCCTCGGTCTTTAGAGGCATTATGCTTGGACAATATTTCAAATGAAATTAAATTAAAAGATGAGATATTCAAATCGAACTGATAAACATTAAAATATTCAATTTAATTCGATATTAGACGATAATCATTTAATACAATTCAATAAAGGGATCAGATTTCAAACCTGAGAATTTATGCTAGTTTAAATAAATTTAATTTTAAAGGGTTTAAATTAAAGTAATATATTGTTTCACTCTAAAAATTTTTAAAATATTTGTACAATCACAGAATGTACTAAAAGTTTAAATAAAATATGTTTTTTCTGAAAATTATTTGAAAAAACTAAATTGTTCTAAGTGTTTCACTTTTTTTGCATCACAGTGTATATCATTTCATGGAGTATTTGTAAGATTTTTTTTTCAATCGCGACCGGGTGTCACACCCAAACGGGTGAAACCCAGTGCGGGCCGCCCCCGCCGCACCCCCCTAGCTAAGCCACTGAATGGAGGTCCCAAAAAAAGATTAAATTTTGACTCTCACTGAGAAAGTCCCTTTTTAAGGCTGAGCAGACCTTAATAGATCATTTGCACAAAAAAGTGATCTTCTAAACTCTACAAATTATAGAAGGATTACTCACTCAAAGCCATCTAACTAATGAATAATTAAACATCGTATGCGAAACTGGGGATATGTTTGGAATTTTGTACTTGAAGTTCACGAATAAAGCATTCTGAAATTAAATTAAATCAAAAATGATATTTCAAAACATTTTGACAGTGTGCCTTGTAAGACTCCTTTTTAAAAGAAATGAATGGAATTCTTTCCAATGGGGTGTCTTAAGCACGACAGTAGTGCGGCGGCTCGAGCCAATACGACTCGACTGTTTTCTCGCTGTTTTGTGTATTTTCCATATTAGTTATGGATGATTCAAAACTTATCGAATTAGTACGCCATCAATATCAACATGTTAATGTCAGGGTAAATGTATAAAAGGAAGGTGTCCAGTTTTTCAGCAGGGCTTATTGGGAATTTCACTCTTCTACAAGACTGTCTTAGTTCACTTTCAATGATTGACAACACGCAATTAAACTGCTAAATATTCAATTGGAAAATTTTTAGAAATACTGAATCATCCTTCAAAAGATGTCTCTTTATTATAATATTTTGAAAACAGTCTCTGGCTCTCGCCAAGAATATCGGATGAGGTTTAATTCTTCTTAAATGCTTTAGCACACTTAATAACTCGTCTACTTCCTCTTCCTCAAGAAGATAAGAAGCCAAAAGCATTAAATAAAACAAATAGGTACTTCAAGAAATTAAAAAAGAACATATTTTTTGATTAAACATATGAAATATATTTAATTACGGTGATTTTGCCATAAGAAACGGTTTGTCGTTGACGTTACTCATCCCATGAGCCCTACCATTGGGGGTGGGGGAGTTCAGACCCCCCCCGTGGTTACGCCCCTGGCTGCAGTATATTTAAGTATATATGACAATTGCTCACTTTTTCTCTGACAATTTTTTTTGGGGGGCCCTAAGCTATAGCTTGTGTAGCTTATTCGTAAATCCTGCACTGTATATAATTTAAGAAAATCAACGTTTGAAATGGTAAATTATATATGAGAAATTAAAAAAAAAATGAGGTATTTACAACCCAATAGAGCCTCTGTGGTGGTCCTCGTAGCAAAACATAATAAAAAATTTCTTGGAAAATTTCTCACTTTATTACTCAGATAACATAATATCACAGATATATGTTTCGGCTGAGACTATCAGTCTACAAAAAGAAACCAAATCATAAAAAATAGTAGAAAATTTAAACAAAAGAGGATTAAAACAATATTCAAATGATTCGAAAGATAATATAAAATGAATGTTTACCCCTGGACATTGAAATCAAGTATACAAAATGCATACTTCCATATACAAAAGCA
This sequence comes from Forficula auricularia, assembly GCA_024734495.1. Lineage (NCBI taxonomy): Eukaryota > Metazoa > Arthropoda > Insecta > Dermaptera > Forficulidae > Forficula > Forficula auricularia. Next base: position 8,523,108 of record JALMQS010000074.1, read on the forward strand.
ATTGCATGTAAGGTAAATAAAGTTTATAAATATTGTATTTGTTGGAATTTTTTTCTATTTTGTATGATTTGGTTTCTTTTTGTAGACTGAAGATGGCTGATAGTTTCGGCCGAAACATGTATCTGTGATATTATGTTATCTGAGTAATAAAGTGAGAAATTTTCCATCAAGAAATTTTTTTAATTTTGTTTTGCTACGAGGACAACACACCAGAGACTCTCTTGGTTGTAAATACCTGATTTTTTTTTAATTTCTCATATATTTAATTTAATTGTACCTACTTGTAAGTAGAGGTAACAACTTTTCTATTCATAAAAAATAATAGTTTTTTAATCTTTCAGAGATGGAAAAACTTCTTAATATTTTCGATAGGTATCCTCTATGATAATGTTCCGCAAAGTGTGTGCCGCGGAAAAATGTCAAGTTTTGTGAAGATAATACACAAAGCTGAGAGTTATGCGAGCAGCCTAATCAACGATTGCTCCAAATTTTGATCGTCTGTGCTCATTTAAGCAGGCTCACATTTCTCATTAAACATCTTTTCATAATATTATAAATAAAACCCATGAATCTATTATTTATTATTAAAATGGACATGAAACAACTAAATTTTTCATATTATATTGATTTTAATAATAAATAAATATTAAATAAACATTGGTTTTTTTCTTTGGTGTACCTCTAAAACTGGGGTGTCCAAGCTTTTAGCTTCCCTGGGCCACATTAGAAGAATATGAGCTGTTTTGGGTCACACATAAAATACACCAACGCTAATAATAGCTGATGAGCAAAAAGACGGAGAATATATACTTAATATATAAGAGACAAATCAGCAACATAAAATTTTAGTGAGAAGTTTGTCATTGTTTTTGGGACATAAATCCTTCGATATTTGGCACAAAAGAATTCTCAGTGAATTCTCAAAATGCTCATCAAATATTTTAAATCTAGATTCATTCTTTGTGTGCTTCATATTTGAAAATAGATACTTGAATAAATAAAATTATTTAAGAATCACTTTATGAATATCTCATTACAAAATAACCTGTTATATTCAAAAATTCATTATTTAGGTCATAAATTAATAGCAAGTTAAAAATATTGTATTTTTGGTAATATCACTGGGATTTTTAGTCGCAATCTCATAAAGTTTGTAAGTTTGCGATTTTTTGTCGGGCCACATCGAGAGCCATCTAGGGCCGCGGTTTGGACAAGCCTGCTCTAAAATTTCTTGATTTGGTAGGTGTACCTTGAACACAAGAAGTTTGCGGAACACTGTTCTATGACGTTCACATAGTGACTGAAAGTCGTAGGATTGGAAGTAGAACAAGCCAATTGGATCGCGCGTCTTAAACACACAGCTAGAGTCGTTTCAGTTGTCGCATTGTAATCCGACCATTAAACATTGATATTGGAATCTCTTTCTAACTAACATTTTCTTACATTTGAGATAACCCAATTTCAAACTTACGATTAGTTTTAAAAATACTTAAGTAGCAATTTAATTGTTTATCTTTTGTTTTTTGTAATTATAAATATGTTTCATACCTCACACAATTGAGTAAAATACTTTACATATATATATATATATATATATATTATTTCGCTCTGTAAAATCAGAACATTGTGCACTTAGTGAAATTGTTTTTTACTTTTAATAGGGTTTGTGTTATTTTAATTCCCTTAAAGTATTTCTATATCGATAACATATCGAAACTCACAACTACGTACGATGAAAATCCACCAAAAGTGTACTTAGTGACTTTTCGCAATAAGCCCACGATTTAATAATTTTATTTCTTTTGAGAGAATATTCTGCAGTAGATCGAACTTGAATGATTGAACGACTCCAGTTCTAAACGGTGGCTCAAAAAATTTCAACGGCATTCGACTGAGTCTGTATTTTCTGCCACCAACTTCGACTGCGAAAGCTCATCACATCTCGTCGAACGAGCCCTTTGGATATTACACCGAAGAAACCATATATGAGCCGTTTATTTTGAAAGTGGCGTAAGTCCATTAATGTTCGAATCGAGAATTTGAAGGGTTTGCGTTGGATTAAATTTAAAAATATGGGTAACAGATAACATAGTAGAATAATATTTTTGGCTTTCTAAGGGTGTCAAATTTATCATCCCATTTAGCATAATTAACATTATTTAAGAAATATGTTTTCGATGGCTATGAATGGACTTACGCCCCTTTCAAAATCAATGAAATGAAGTTTTCAATTCTTAAGAAAGCACAAGTCCATAGTAAAAGTAAATTTCCCTTGAAATAAATGTATACACTTTTATGTTATAAAATCAAAAAAATATTCAACTTTTATTCTTTGTTAAATAATATTTACATTAAAATTAATAGTTTTATTAATTATTATTCAGTTTTCTCCAATTTGTGTATGCGGGAGGGATTGAAAATAACTATCGGGTGCAGGTGGTATATAATGTACAAATCCATTAAGTCCTTGTATTTTAGGTTTGTGAGTGGTCTAGTTTTTTATTGTATGGTAGTGCCAACTTGATACATATTATTAAAGTTTTTCCGGTCTTCCCCGTTGCGGTAGTAAATCCAATGTTTTGTATCCTCGTTCGTTGTCGTTTTGTAAAATAATTTATATGGGTCGCTTCTCAAAAATCTCATCCAACATATTTTAAACCAATTTACTCTTTCACTGTTAGTATTTTTTAGCCTTTTAAAAGTCGCGTTTTCTAGAGGCTTAGTTGCAATGAACTCCTCACGTTTCATTTCATTTAGAATGAACACTGTACACTCTGGTTTTCAACGCAGACTGCACGAGAACTATTCGCTTCTTTCTGTGCTCAGGCGCTGTTCTGTTGTTTATAACAAATTCAATGCATATTGATAATTCAATTGCTACTTTGATAATTAAAGCTGGGATCTCATAAAATTTATTGTATGATATTTTCTATATCCATTTGAAACTTTCACAATGGGACTTACGCCACTTTCAAAATAAACTTACAAGTGTTACAAAATCTTAATGATTTTAAATATATTAGTAACAAGTTGCTTCAGAATGAAAAGATCATGTAAAAATGTAACTATTAAGTTAGTTAACTAGATCTTTTTGGAAAATGGACACGACACTTTCAAAATAAACGGCTCATATGTACATGGTTATATATAAATTCTCTGAATTTAAATATGCCATATAATGTGAATTTATTATATAGATTTTATACTAAGTAAATGAATTTATTATTCTTTCAATAAAAAAAATATATATATATTAAATTTCGTCTCAAATCTTATCTTATTCAACTAATAGGACCTCTCAATGTTTATTTCAACTTACTTGAAATGTAAATTTTTAAATGTAAAATGCGTTTCTACAATGCCGGTTGTTTTGACTCTCGTACGTAAAACATCCTGCTGAGTAGGTACATAAGAGGCGAGTGAGATTCGATCGAGAGCATTTAAATAATAAGCGGCAGAATCATTGAGCTGATATTCACGAGATCTTGAAAAACAAAGTTGAACTCCCGCATCCTGCCATAATCGTTTCATGAGAAGCACTAGTTCTGAAGTTAGTTCACCTTCTTCTGCTGCACTGGCCAACGTAAAGAATTGTCTCGCTGAATCCTAAAAATAGAATAAAATTATTAGAATTTAAACAATATAGCATTAACGTATCAAGTCATAAATAATAATTTAGAGAATTATATTTCATGCAGTTTTCAGAAAAATAATTAATAGAGTATTTCTTATACTATGTATAAAGCAGTGGTTCTTAACCTTTTTAAGACCGCGACCCAAATTTGAGAAATATGTTAATGCCCCCCCCCCCCCAAAAAAAAAATAGATAAATTTTTTTCATTACTTTTTGTAGATCATACTTAAGCAATTTTCTTCAATTTTAAAATTATGACCTTTTTTAACTCATATATTATATATATATTTTTTTTAATTAAGATAAACAAGGGTACTTTTCGATCCAAGGAAAATTTAATGAACAAGTACGTGTTTTTCATATTTTCATTTTTAATAGTACGTCGGGGTAACCCAAAAAGACCCGAAGACGCAGTCGGGGGATGTAGGTAGAGTTTTCTGTTCTGTATGAGCGTTCGAGATCCCTGGAATTCTCTAGCAGTGAGATGGATTTGGAACGCGTAGAGCAAAATATATTTTTAAACTTATTGAAAATAAATATAGTAGGTAAAATATTTGGTTAGCGACACTGCGCGACCCAAAGAAAATGCTTTGCGGCCCAAAATTGGGTCGCGGCCCATAGGTTAAGAACCGCTGCTATAAAGTATGTATTTAACTGAAATCCGACGGATAATGCAACAGTATTATCATTAAAACACAGAATTTCTGAATAAAAAACTTAAATCGAATGTCGTTTCTCCTTGTTTAGGGTTGCTTACAAAAGTAAAACAGAACCCTATTAGTGTGGCTAAATTTTGAAATAAAGTCGTGTTTTTTAAAATTTAAAGTTTTTTTTTTTAAGTATATTTTTATAAAATATTGAAAAGAGTAATTTATTTCTAAAAGAAAAAATTCTTTGTTTATGTTTTTTTGTTTTTTGAATATTTATCTATATATATAAATATATACATATTATAAAGAAGGAAAGTTAGATTGTACGATTTTTGTATGTATGGGCTAATCGCAGAATGTAGTGAACCGAATTTAAATTCACCTTTCATTTTACTTTTTTTTTTATTAAGGGAGAATGGTGTAGGTTCTTGGTGAAACATTTTAAATAAAGTAGAGAAAAATTTTTTAAATTTAAAATATAAAATACTAGGTAGGTTTTACATAAATAAAAGATCAGATGCTTGTTTAGCACGACTCTATATATATTTCGGGGTATAAGCTTAACTTCAGGAGATTATCGAATATAGAAGGACATTATCAGTCCTGAAGATGGTCTTATACCCCGAAATATATATAGTCGTGCTAAACAAGCGTCTGATCTTTTATTTATGTGAAACCTACCTAGTATTTTAAATTTTAAAAAGTTTCTAAAAAAAAATTTCTCTACTTTATTTCACTTTACACCTTATTCTCTAGTTTCTAGTAAAAGCTATATTCTATTAAGGTTACTTTCAGAGAAACAATCAGTATCAGTAGTAAAGATTTTGTGAATAAAATATGAATTTTTATTTTATTTTCCATTATTTATTTATAACAAGTAACAGATGGTTGAATAAAATAAAAAAAAGCCTTTGAATATTAGTAATGGATTTAAGGGAAACTTTTCCTGGTACCCCGAGACGCTTCCCGCCAAGAGCAAAGTGGTCCGGGCCAAAGGCCCGGTCGGTAGCTTGTATAATTGAAAATATTCATCCAATCAAAAAAGAATGTTGTATGAAATAATAAGTTGAATCATGACTTCCGCCTTGATGCAATTACTTTGGACAATTGTCTATGACTGAGTCATAATCTAATGTGGGATATTTTCAATGAATTATAATTCTTAATGGAAAACAATTGAATGTTCTCTAAAAGAATATATTAATTGCTTGATGAGAAAAGGATTACAATTGAAATTGCGTTATTCTTAAAATATCTTTCACTGTCTGTGAAAAAAATAAAATGATTTTTTCATAAATAAAGTATAATTCAATTAATATTTAGATAATTTTATATAGAATAAATCAAAGTTTTTCTTCTGCTTGATCTAAGTATAAATATATTACATAAGTTTGTTTTTGTTAATGAGAACATTTTCAAAGCCTTAGTCTTTATCTTTAGTCCACTATAAATATTTCACATGAATTCATAATTATTATCATTATCAAGAAAATACGTCATTTAAGTAATGTATTTATTTATTTAGCGTATGGGCATTTAATTTATCAAACCCATGAAGTCAATGAAATTTTTTACTAAAAAATCTGGCGTGACTTAAACACGTCATTGACCATATACTTAAGAGGAAATCACTGAGGTTGCCCTCTGCTTGATGATATATATACATTGAAGGAGACAATAGAAGAGTGTGTCTTCTGCTGGAATTATAAATTTTATTTACACACTCTTTTATTGTCTCCTTCAATATATAAAAATTCTGCTACTCTCGGCCCAAAAACTTTCAATTTGATATATATACATATATTATTTTATTTGATAGAGACTATATATATTTTTGAAGATTTGGCTTTAACTTGAGTCTTTTTAAATAAAAATATTTTATTTGTTTTTTCTCATGGGCACAAGTACACGATCGGATGTGAACGAGCTTTTTAACATAACCAATTTGCATCTAATCGAATAATTGGGTCCATGAGAAAGAACAGCTAAAAAAATCTATTTAAAAAGACTCAAGTTAAGGCCAAGCCTTCGTAACTAGAATCTCTATCAAATAAAATTATATATTCATTTACTATATAGTATATAGGTATATTTATTTGCATCAAGCAGAAGGCACCCTCATTGATTTGCTGTTAAAAATCAAAAACTCTGCTACTCTCAGTAAGATAGTCATTTCAAATGGATTATAATACTTCCGCATACTAACTATAGTATTGTAATGACTGCAACTAAATATATTTATATTCGTGTGGAATATTCATAGTTGACTTAAAATGAAGGCAAAACATTCAAAACTATAGTCTCAAATTAATCAAATATTTACATACTCCCTTGATCAAAAAGTTTCAGGAATTTATTCAGAAAATCAAAAATACAAATTTATTCATCAAAATCGATATTGTCCCATTCAAAGTACTCCCCATCGACTGCAGCGCACTTATGCCAGCGCTTGAACCAATCCTTGAAATATTTTTTATACGCGGTTTTCGGTATGGACTATTAGAGCCGTTTTCGAATTTTACGATTTTAAAAAAGAAATCGCCTTTGTTTCAACGAGTTTGTATTCAATTTTGAGTTAAAAGGGTGCGAAAATGTTGAAGAAGTGTTGCTCTATCGAAAACAAACTTTCATGTGTGGCCCAAGTTTTCGTGAGTCTGTCGAGGATGACGAACTCAGTCGACATCAAAAACAGACGAAAATTTTGATAAAATCAAAGAAATGATAGCCGAAAACTGTAAATTGACCATTGGAGAGATGCCAGGGAACTTGAACATCGCTGATGAATCCGTTCAAGACATTTTGTTTAAGGATTTGGCTTTGAGACGCGAAAAAAAGCCGGATTTGTAGTAATCACCTAACTCGCTGTCGAACAATGCCATCATTATCCGCAACTTTTTGACCAAGAATGGAACGAATACCATCCACAGGTCACCGAATTTGACTGATTTGGCTCACTGTGACTTCTTCCTGTTCAGTCAACTCAAAAAATCGCTCCGGGGAACGCGTTTTAGCAGCCAAGTGGAGATAATGAAAAAATTTGAGACAGCTCCTCTGATGGCCAAACCGAAAACCGAATATAAAAAATGTTTGTGGATTGGATCAAGCGCTGGCATGCTGGCATGAGTGCGTTGCAGTCGATGAGGAGCACTTGGTAGAGGACAATATCGATTTTGATTAATTAAGTTTTATTTTTGATTTTCTGAATAAATTCCTGAAACTTTTTGATCAAGGTAGCATAGTATAATTATATTTATATACTTATTTATATTATGCACAAGATAAATTCTTTGATTTATTCCTTTTAAAGTAAACAACTTGGATAGTATGATAGTAAATGAAATGTTTTTCTTGCCGAGAGAAGCAGAGTTATTGATTTTATAAGAAAAAATTAAAAAAGGATATCGTCTGTTTGATGTAAGATAATATAGATAAGTTAGAAGGTCCTACGGGAATCGAATCCAAGTGCCAAAAATAATATCCTGTTAATTATCAATCCTTTGAGACTTCATGAGGACTTCTGACATATATAACAAGATATATACATCTTTATTTTATGTTTGATAGAATTTTAGTAGGTTATATACCTCAAAAGGAGATCGTTGCTAATTGCCCAAAGAGTATTCTTGGAATTTGGATTCGATTCCCGAGAGGAAGGTAGTCAATCTGAAATGTAAATAAACTTATCTTGCATCAAACAGAGGGCACCCTCTTTGAATTTCTCTCAAAAGGGTTTTCTAGTATAGGCAAAAAACCTGTTCTAATCTATATAGATCGCATTGCAAATAAATAGATGTCTAAAGAAATCTCAAGAGTTTGTCTTCTGTTAAATTTCAGCTGACATGTCATCCACCCACTTTGGAATTGAACCAAAGTGCCAATAAAAGGAAACTGGGCTATTGGCTGACCTTCAAACCATCTGACATATGTATCGCGTTAAATATTAATATTAAATATTTCACTCAAAGATTTAATCTTTATTTTTGTAAAATTTCGAGGTCTAGTGATTTTAAATTAAACACATAGCCTTATAGTTTATTAGTGGGTGTGTTTCGAATTTTGAATTTCTTCAAAAATCAAACGGAAATGGAATGACTATTCCCAAATTGAATATAAAAGTTCTGGAATGCTGTTTTTGGCACTCGGATTCAATTCCCGAGTGAGGTGAACCTTCTGACATGTAATAAATGTATTCATGACAGTGGAAATTTAGTAGAAGACAAACGCTCGTGATTTCTTTAGAAATTTTAAGTCTGCTACTATCAGCAATTTAAAATTTTATAATAAATAGATGTATAAAAAAAGGAGAATTGGAGTCAGAATCCCAATATTCAAATTCTCTCTTTCTCCATCTCCAATAATTAATATATTATATTATGATAATTAATTAGATAACATAGAAAATATTGGAACTAGAAAAATCTTACAGCTCTTGACGGATCCGCAAAATCAATTCGTAATTGTCCCATTGCTCGAATGATGGTCATTAGGCTCTGAATAGTATTACTATAAACCACAGGGCGATATTGTTCACATTCTTCTGTTGAATATCCGGTTTCATGGATAATTTTCATTTGTTTTACAATCGTACTCTTTCCGGATTCGCCCGCCCCTGTAAAAAAGATATGCAATTTAATTAATCAAGGAAGAAAATTCTGAAAAATAGAATCTTATTTTTATCTAAATTAATAATAGTAATTAGAAGAGAATATACCTCATTAACGGAGAATCCTTTGTAAGTAATTAGGAAAAAAAAGAAAAAGAGTAAGATTAATTGCAGTAGGTAGAGAATTCACTTTAAGTGAAGAATAGAGAAAAAGACAAATGATCATTAATATTATCAATATTTCAACGTCAATTTAAACTTGGTTAATTAGATTCAACACTCAACTAAAGTGGAATTTTAAATAAAAAAAATAAATAAATAATGCATTTAATTTCCATTACTTACAACAATTAGGTTGTTTTCGTAAAATATTCGAAGGTGAGATTTTTACATTTCAAGGTCCAGTGAGTTGAAGAAGGTTTTTAGAAAATGTCTCTATGTCTTAATGTATGTGAGAATGTGGGCAAATTTTCGTCTAGACCAGGGGTCGGCAACCTGTAGCTCGCGAGCCGCATGAGGCTCTTTCGATGTCAAGATGCGGCTCTCTCTCCAATTCCATGCGCAAATATTAATAATTATTTTGAAAGTTTATATTAGGAAAATAAGGACAAGTTTTTCTAAGAGTATTTGAAGCCCTGAAGAATTCGGCAAAGTCGACGAAACGTTGGTTGATAAATAATAAAGTCACACATAAAAACTTGTCCTTATTTTCCTAATATAAACTTTCAAATTAATACAAATTATGGACGGAAATGATAATAATTATTAATACTTATATTATTTTAGGCTAAAACGAAGATCAGCTGCCCAATGTCAAAAAACAAGTTGAACAGGTTCGGTTTATGATCTCGGTTCGATTAGATAAAAAAAAAGGGTTTCCAAACAAACCTTGTAAGGTTCGGTCTCAAGATATATTCAGTTCGGCTCGATTACCTTCATTTCGGGATGGCATTTAGGCGATTAGGTTGGCGTTAATTATAGTTATATTAATTTGATTACTAATTTTATTATTCTAGCAGTGCTAGCTAAAATACTTTAATATGTTTTGTGCGAAACATTTGTATGTTTTTATATGAATAACATATTTAAAGCTATTTATTTTAAATCAACAATCAAATTTATATACCTAATCCTAATCAAATACCATAATATTGAAACAAAAATGTTAGTGGCTCTTTAAAAACTGGGAAATTTTGTACATTATAACTTATGGCTCTTCCGTCTTAAAAGGTTGCTGACCCCTGGTCTAGACAGTTGAACGAATAATTATGAAATCTTGAATTTAGACGTTTCGACTAAAGAGCAAGAAATGGACGAAAGGGATTTTTGAAATTATTGTTTTATTATAATTATTATTATTTTTCGACAATATTCATTTTGGCTATAAAAAAAATTATATGTCATTTATCATAACAAAAATGAAAGATGGAATGGAATAGAATTGAGTGGAAATGAGTGGATGCGTCAAACCAGTCTTAGGAATGTATACTCAATGAAGATTATTATTATAATCACAGAATCTTTTTTAGACCAGGCGTTGGTTAAAATTTTTTTATAAAAAATTGTTGAAGTCTCTTTTGAGAAAAATTAAAAAAGAACCTACTGAAATAAAAGTAATTTTTAAAAAAAAAAGGATGCCCCCAACAAAAAGACAAATTACCATTACAGAATTCATTGTGGATGATTTTTCATACAAAATTTTTTTAATGAAATTTATTATATTTAACATAATTTAATTCTTTTTCAGATTCCATTATTTTAGTACTTTTTAAATTTTTATGATAATAACCCAAAAACAAAACAAGCTTTTCAAAGAAGTATTTTTTAAGACCTTGTGTTATTTTTTAAATTATTTTGAGTCATTTTTAAGAGATTTTCAGAAAAACAAAAAAATACTGGGATAAGTAAACTAAAGGTGCCAGGTTTATATAATATTGAAAGTTGAAAGCGATGGTTAACCTTTTTTTACACGCTTTATATTAGCTTCACCTCTATGTATGTATATATGGATGTATGTGACTTTTGTTCTGTTAAATTCCGCAAGCATTTCTCTATTAAAATAATTGTTTACCTACTCAATTTAAATGAAATTATATAAAAATAAATACATTTCATTCTGTTAAATTCCGCAAACTTTTCTCTATAAAAATAATTAAGACTAAAAAGTAAAAAAATTAAATTATATTTTAAAAAAAACTAAAAAACACGCTTCTAAAAAGTAGAAAATAATGTAATAATTAATCAAAAAGCGTGGGGCACTTTGTCGAAATTAATTAAAAGTACATGTTTCTGCGCCTCCGGGCTTTTGATTAAGTATTACATAATTTTGTACTTTTTAGAAGCATGTTTTTTTAGTTTTTTAAAAATATATTTAATTCTATCAACTGGGTTTTCCCATACTTTTTAATCAAATGCTCAATTTAGGAGGTTGGGCGAGAGCAATTTGGATGCTCGCCCAACAGTGCCCATCCCTTGCGCCGCCACTGCTTATTGGGAACCAACTTTTTTTTTTTACACTACTCAGTATTATATTTATGAAAAGAGTATTCAGTTCAAATCAACGTCTGCTGGTCTTCTTGTTAACTCAATTAAATAATTGTGTTAATTTTTGCAAAAGGTTAAGTAAGTGCGAGTTCAAAAATGACGAGGAGTAAAATATTTTTTCAATGAGTAAACAGGAAAGGCTGCTCCGAATTAACATGTTATAAAAATTGTATCTTTTTCAATTTCAAACACTTTTTTATCTTCCGTCTTGACGGGCTGAGGCGAGTTCGACGATCGAACATTTATATAACGTTTCTTCCTTAATATTATCTCTAATTAAGTAACCGCAATAAAGATTGATAAAATGTACTATTTGATATTCTTTCAAGAATGAACTAAGTTAAAAGCTAATTAGATGCATAGGAAAAAATTTGAAAATAGTCGAATATTAATTTTTCTAGAAAGGTTGAAAATTAAATACAAAAATAGTGAAAACGTGTGCCATATCTCAACTTTTTGATAATATGGCAATTTTTTATGCTCGAACGCTAGAAAGCTGAAACTTGGTACAAAGGTTCTCCTTATTAATAAAAACTTTGGCGATAAATTTAGCTATTAATTTTTTTGATTATTTACATTTTTCATCTGAATATCCTGAAGGTAGAAAGCACAAGATCTAATCAGTTCTTGGTAATGAAACTACAAAAATGTTGGCACCAGAACGAACTTTCTAAGACTTTTCTGTTATCGCTGTTATTGGAATCCAACTCCAAAGACAGAGATACACAAAAAAAATTAATTTTAAATATTAATTCTTGCGAACAAGGAACCCCATTTTTTAAATACATATAAAATTAAGTAAAACAAATACAAATCTTTGTAAAACAATCTCGGAACGTTTATTTAGAAACTAAACGTTTCGGGAGAAATTCTCCATTATCGATAGAATTTTTTTTTTTAATTTGAAAAAAAGGAAATGCGCTAATGTTTCGAAAAGAACTTTTTTTTCAATTTTTAAAAAAAAATCTATCGATAAAGGGAGAATTTCTCCCGAAACGTCTAGTTTCTAAATTAACGTTCAGAGATTGTTTTTAAAAGATTTGTATTTTTTTTTATTATATTAAACAATCAATAATTAATTTTTCTTATAAAATTAAGTTTATTTAGAGCAACGTTTTGCATTCAATTAAGGCTTCTTCAGGCTCTACAACATAAATGCAATAAGATCTAAGATTTAAACTACGGTGAGCCAGGGAGTGGAGTGAATTAGATAAGGCCGGGTCTCCTATTAGTTTATTAACTGAATTGCATCCAGCGAGACTTGGAGGATAGTATTTGAAAAAAAAAAAAAAAAAAAAAAATTTGAACTTTCTAGGTGAACTCTTGGTTTTAAAATGTATTTATTATTATTATTATTATTATAATATTGAGATTTAAAATTTTTAAAAGCTTATTAAGTATTATTTTGATTATTTATGTACATTGATTAAATTAATAAGTTGTTGTAGGGAAATAAGGACAATAGCTTATGCAAATATTTTTTATTTATGCCAACGTTTCGTCAACTTTGTTGACTTGCTCAGAGGCTCAAACAAATTAACTTCTTTGCATATTTATAAAATGACAAATATGCAAAGAAGTTAATTGTTTGAGTTCTGAGGAAGTCAACAAAGTTGACGAAACGTTGGCATAAAATAAAAAAATGTTTGCATAAGCTATTGTCCTTATTTCCCTACAACTTATTAACTTATTAAGTATATTTCAATTTATTACTAGGGGGTTCTACTCCATAGCTGCCTGCAAAATTAGCAGCGTGTATCGAGTCTTGAAAAAGTTTTCACTTTTTCCTTCGTTGTATATTTTAAACGAATTCAACTCAAAAATGAAATCCAAGTTAATATGAGTTTACATTAAGTAGGCTGCAACTTGAGGATCTACTTTAGTCAATTTCAATCCCAATTCCCTATTGTTTGTGACATCCAGATGATTTCTTTCATTTGTTATTAACCCTTAAAATATTCAAGATATATCATAGGAAAACACCGGCATAGGTTATATCTAACATCGCAAGGGCGTTGGATAAATTATTCATTAATATTCCCATGCATTATATTGGATGCAATTCAGAAGCGTGCCATTAAATTAATAAGATAGGAGAGTCAACCTTGGCTCGTTTCAATGATCCCCTTCATCTAGTGAAAATGAGTTTTTACCCTTTACCTTTTAAAATATACTAGGATGGCATGAGATCTAATGAAATTAATAGTTCCCCATAATGTTTGATAGTTTGCCATTAACATGAAAATATTTTTTTTTATATACTTTGCATTATCCCTAGTCTGACCCTCCAATGATTATGATTGTTTAAATGTACTGAATCAAAGATAAGCAGAGCGTGTTAAAATAATTTTCCAACAGATTTGCATTCATTTAGCGAAAGAAAATGAAATTATCAACGATTACTATTCATTCAATAAGAGGATCGTTAAGCATCCATAAAAGATCACTGGAAGTTTGTGAATAGAAATTTCAATTACATATAAAGTATATATACGTAATATTTTACGAATAGAACTATTGAGGAAAAATAGTGCTTTCGGTTAATAAAAAAAAAACTTTAATAATTTATTTCCGCTCAGAGGCAGTTCATAAAAAAAAATTATCCTAAGCCTACTCAACTCTGGAGTTCCAAACTATATCATTTTCATAAAAGAAAATAGGGGTCGAGTTAGCTCACCCGGAGTCAAGGAGTAGAAAAATAGGTTGGCAACGGCTTGAATTTCCTGCTTTTTAGTTATTTTTATAAAAAAAAATATTTTTTTCTTCCAAAAACGAATTTATCTGTAGAAACGGGAATAATTAAATAAGAAAATAATATAAAATTGATGTTAAGGTTATTTTGTAAGTATTATTTAAGATATTAGGTAATTACTTTTAAACAAAATACCCTATAATTAAAATTGATTCAAAATAAACTGATGTGGCCATGCACACCATCAACTTCGGAGAGTAAAATATAGGGGGGTTTAGTTTGAGATCATCCTCTCCTTTTTTATGAAACACATTTCGAGAGCTAGCTCCAGGGTCTTCCCTAGCATAGGGTCATCCTATTTTTATGAAACTGGTCCTTAGAAAATTACAAGAGAGTGTCATCTATCAGATCCCATGGAATGGATTATTTCCAATTATATGTCAGAAGGGTTGTTTTTCACTCCCCCCTTCGGGAATCGAACCCAAGTGTCAGTAACAGCAATCCAGGCCATTTGGCTACCATGTGAGATGCGAACCATGTAAACGAACGATCTCAATAATTTAAATTTTCATTTGTAAAATTTCGCGCTCTAGTGATTCTAAATTCTAAATTTAAACATATAGCCATGCCATATAGTTTGAATAAAGGTGGTTGAATTTTTCAAATTTTGAAGAAATTCAAAATTTGATGGGACTTTTCCAAATTGAATATGAGAGAGTTCAAGTTCCGATAGAAATAGATGGGGGTGAAAAACAACCCTTCTGACATATAATTAGAAATAATCCATTCCATCGGATCTAATAAATGACACCCTCTTGTAATTTTCTTTTTAAAAGAATAAACTAACATTTTTTGAGGGTGAAGCGTCCCCCTTTGCAATGATGTGATCGCCGTTAAATAAAGATCTTGTTGATTTTCGCCAAAAAAATTAAATGTGTATATTTTTAATAAAAATTATCGGGAATACATTCTATTTCATGGAGAATAAAAAGCGTAAACATGTCTGGACTTTATGATAAAAAAAAAGTACATATTTAAATATTTAAAGTTAGAAAGCGATAATATTTTTCATTTAAAATATTCATTAATTCATTATTAATTTGCCAATAAAAGGTGTTACTCTACATTTGTATAAAATTTACTTTAATATGATTAATGAGCGTTAGAAAGCGAAAAAGAAAATAAACTTATTTAGAACATTCAAATTATAAACCAAAATTAAAACAAAACAAGATATTGGATAAGTAGGTGTTTTTTTTTTTATTTTTTTAATAATGATTTAATGATAGTGATACAAGAAAAAGTACAACATCTGTAGTCCGCGGTGGACCCTTGTTCCACTCTCTAGAAGTCATAGGGATAAACAAATTGGCAAATGAGGTTGTTGGGTTAGTATCCAATTCAAGCTCGTATGGGTGTTGATTCTTACAAAATCGTGTATTTCGCGCAAATGAAGCTTTTGGGGGGTGTGATACTTCAATTCACCATTAGGGAGCATAATTACCTAACACATTGAATGGGGAGGAGGAGGGGCTATTTATGGTAATTTGTTATGCATCGTTACGATTCCGGGGTACGAGTTTTAATAAACATTTATACTTAACAAATAATTAAATGTAAAAAAATAAAATTGAATAAATTTTGATTAATACTTGTATGATTATATTTATTTTTTAAATTATAATTTAATTTAAATAATTAACAGAATTGTTTGTTTTTGAGCAAAATAAGTGTTACGTAACGAAGCTTCTAGGGGGGGGATCTGGTTATTTGTTATGATCTTTTACATATGGGGGGAGGAGTTCAAAAAACTTCCAAAAAGCTTTACGTAATTTATGGATGCTCCCTTAGTAAGTGAAAGTATTGTTTTTATTTAGGCTATATTTTTTACTTTATTATTATTTTTTTTTATTTATATTAACCATTCATTGGTCTTAGTATTAGTGCGGTTATCTGATTACTGTCCATTCGACACTGTATATTGTTGGCATGTTTACGATTCTCCCAATGCAAGCCATGCTGCATGCATCCCACTCTTAGGGCCAGTTGTATGTCGGTTTGTAAAGTCTTTGTTAAAGTTGACAAAGGGTAAAACCTTAGAATTTCTTGTACCCGGCCAGATGACCAATCAGATGACAAGCACTTTCATCTGATTGGCCATCCTGCCGGGCACAAGATGAATTCTAAGGTTTTACCCTTTGTCAACTTTAACTAAAGACTTTACAAACCGACATACAACTGACCCTAAGTGTGAAGGCCCATAGGGGGATATTATAGTTTTGACATTTTATCTCAGGAGGATAAGTATACCTATACATACAAGAAGGCTGGAATCTAGTCCAGGATTCTTGAAAAATACAGCAGTTAAAAAATACAAATAATATAATATTTATAAGGCTGTAGAGTGTAGATGAATGCAATGCCTAGATATATTAAAGCTAGGGAGAATATGAAGTTTTTAAAATGCATAATTTTGTTAAGGGAGAATGGTGTGGGTTCTTGGTGAAACATTTTTAAATAAAGTAAAGAAAATTTTGAAAAATTTTTAAAATTTTCTTTACTTTATTTACAAATGCATAACTCGATACCCAAATAGGTAGACACTTGTTTCATTATATAATATTTATAAAGGTCTTGTTCAATTGATAGATTACTTTTCTTTCCGAAACTTTCATTTAAAATTAATATATTTTTTTTTTTTTTAATTTAATAAATTGATAAAAATATCATTAAAGATTAGAAGAAATAATAATAGCATTCTAGGATGTTATCAGGTAATATTTTTAATTCATTTATTTTCTACTCTTAATTTCCCAGATTTTTTAATTTCATAAAATGTATTCAATAAAAATAAATAAATAAATAAACAAATTAAAATGTTGTATGCCCAGAATAATGAAGGAAAAATTTGTCTTGAAATGTACCATGTTCAAATAAAGGTTTTACTGATAGTTTATTATTGATTTCTCAAGGGGTAAAGGAGTATAAAGTGTTAAGTCAAATAACTGTCAAAAATTTATATGTCAATTTTGTGCATAGATACATCTTTTGACAACAAAAAATTGATAGAATTGAAAAATTAAAATTTTAAGCTAGTCTAAAAAATTTTAAAATGAGTTAGGTATATCCAGATAGAAAAAAGGAAAATTTCCTAAATATATAGTATATAGGAGAAATGAATAAAAAAAACAATAAGTTATATAAAATAATATACTAAGGGTTATTTATATAATATACTAAGGGTTCCTCACTGGAACTTTTTTCAGCCAAAGCAGAATTTTTCAAATATATTCTAAAATGAACGAAGTAAAATTTCATTGCTTTTATTATATCTGTATGTCGGAGGCAATTAATTTCTATGGTAAGCTAACAGGCCGGATAGCAACGTTAGCGCTTGGGTTCGATCCCAAGGGGATGAAACAACTCTCTGACATACAAATATAATATACATAATTATCATTAAGATAATTTTTCACTAAGATCACATTGTCCCTAAAAATGTAAATTCTTTTTAATTATTTATTTGAATTACAATTTTGGTGTTTTTTGAGGCTCTTGAAAACCTTGGAAACAGATGGAATGTCTTCGTTAGGAAAAAGAAATAAAATTTCCTTATATTCTAACAATTTATTTTCATGAAAAAACTTTTGAGACGTTTCGGCGGATATTCTCACACCATCATCAGTCCAAGCTTTTCATAATATAGTACATTAATGTACATATGTACTATAGCTTGAACTGATGATGAGTAGTTATCCGCCGAAATATCTCAAAAGTTTTTCATGAATAATAAATTGTTAGAATATAAGGAAATTTTGTTATTTTTTCTAACGAAAATCTGTTTCAAGGTTTTAAAACTCAAAAAATACCAAAATTATCAATTAGTGGTAGATAAATTTAGCCGAATTTATCGCGTGGAGAATTTACCACTGCTCGAAGCCCCTAAAACCTTAGTAAATTGGATATTGAATTGTATCTAAGTTTCTGAGATTGGCTCGTGATCCCGGCTTCTTTTCCTTCTACTCTGTTTTTTTCACGATGGAGGGGCCAGCCCATACAGGCCTTTGGGGATCCACCTTCTGGTGTATCTCCTTCTCTCATCAATCATTAAAAAAAAAAAAAAAAAAAAAAAATTTAAAACATATAGTACCCTATCTAATCTATTTATTTGAAGTTGAAACTTTTCGAGAAAAAACAAAATCTTTTCCTATATAAGAAGTATTTTGTTTTGGAGAGACGGGACTAGTAGAATTTGGAGAAGTGATGGAAGACAGCCCAAGGATAATGAAAAATAAAATTTCGAATAAAATAAATATATTGAAACGTCACTTTCATCCCTTTAATAAAGCGACATTGTGGAGGATCTCTCCTTCTTCAGGGTTTACAATATTAATATGGCCAACCTCATTTTATATTAATTTGTAGAATGTTGTCTTTTTCAGAAAACATTCTTAAAGTAGGGAAGTTCCTCGGAAACGTCAGTTTTTTTAAGAGGATAAAAATGACGTTCCAATAAATTTCCTTTATTCAGAATTTTATTTTTCTTTATCCTGGCTGCCTTTATCAGTTTAAATCTTTGACACACCCTCCTGTGAATAATTACTTGAATTAAGAAAAAAAACTATCAGATTAAAGTTACCCGAAAATGTGACACTGATAGATCGATTCGTGACCCAAAAACCTGCTAAACCGTGATTTTCATCGAAATCGTTAGAGGGGATTTCAAGAAACCAATTCTATATAAATTTAAATATATATCAGTGCCTACTTATCCCTGAGCTCAGAGGGTTCGATCAAAAAAATTAAACATTGATAATTTGGAAAAAGGGAGAAAAGAAAAAAAACAAGTTTTTATGTGTGACTCTTTCATTCATCAGCCAACGTTTCGTCGACCTTGCCGACCTCTTCAGGGCTTCAAACAGTCATGCCACACATTCGTCTAAATTTTCTTGTTATCCTCGTTACCATTGAAGACCATGAGAAACACAAATTTCAAAAAATATTTGGCACATTCACATAACAGTTTTCCTTTCTTTTCTTTTTATATTAACAATCACATTAGATATAAAACAGAAATAACATAAATAGAATGAGGTAACACTGTTTTTAAAACCAGAATAGAATATTTTTTCTTTTGATCCTTACATAAAAGAAATCTCAAATTTAAATTTTTTGAAATTTGTGTTTCTCATGGTCTTCAATGGTAACGAAGATAACAAGAAAATTTAAACGAATGTGTGGCATCACTATTTGAAACCCTGAAGAAGTCGGCAAAGTCGACGAAACGTAGGCTGATAAATAAAAAAGTCACACATAAAAACTTGTCCTTATTTTCCTATTATAAAATTTCAAATCAGTACAAATTATGGACGGAAATGATAATAATAAAAAAAACAACGATTTAACAAATGAGAAAATTGTTCACAATTAAAACCTACATCATTTTAAATGGATATACAACAGAAGATGCTTATTACATGAATGAAATCATCAATAATTTCATCAAAATTAAAATTATTCAAAACTTCATGCTCAATCGAAAGTAATACGAATGTTCTGGTGTATTATATAAATTAATATAAAATAAAATTGAGGATTATAATTATAATTCAAGGGCTCCTGGATAGTATGCCTCAGAGCCTCCAGAAAGTCATAAAACAGCACTAATATATATACATACAGTGGCGCAACCACAGGGGGAGGGGGCTGAAGCCCCCCCAGGACAAGGAAAAAAAATGAAAAAAAATGAACAAATGAGACTTTGAAATATAATATGAAATTAAATTATTTAACTTTGGAATTGACAAAACATTATTTTTGGAATTTTACGAAAATGTTATATATAAATATAATTATATAAGTGTGTGTGTTGGTGTATTAGCCCCCCTCCCTCTCAGTAAAAACCCGTTTTATTAAGAACGGGTTCTTACTAGTTAAAACGCGTTTCACTGAATACCTTTGTGGTAACTAGAGTTTACTGATGTTGGTTGAGTTTGGTTCAAAGGTCTAGAATCTTTATTTTTGACCTTCCGCCTCATTTTGGGTGTTTATTTTCAAAAATTTTTAAACGAAAATGTCAAAAATTAGTAGCAAAGTTGTAGAGGATATAATTTTTGACATTTTCGTTTAAAATTTTTTGAAAATAAACACTAAAAATGAGAGGAATGTCAAAAATGAAGATTCTAGAGTCTAGACATTTGAATCCAACTCAACCAACATCAGTAAACTCTAGTTGGCACAAAGGTATTCAGTGAGCGCGTTTTAACTAGTAAGAACCCGTTCTTAATTAAAAAAAAATGGGTTTTTACTGAAACATATATAAAATGTACCGTATCTAGCCTATGAAAGGTCCTGTGTTTTGGATTAAATTTGAGCTCTACTATTTTTTAAATAAATATTAATAAAACAAGGAATTTTTCCGTAAGAATTTAATTTTATTATTAATAATAAATTTAGTTGGTTCATGTCCATTTTAATAATATATAAAAGATTCAAGGGTTTTTGGACAATTTTTTATTAATGTTAAATATCAATTTTCGTACGACGTTTAGTCCTTTTTCAGGACTTTTTCAAGTACTCAATTACTTAAAACATTAATCGTTGATAAAATAGTGAAACCATCGAGACAATAAATAGTGTATTCATAATATTCATCCTATAATAAGTCAATAAAATTTAGATTTAAGCAACGAAATTTTCTCTGGAGAGAGACGGACTGGTAGAACTTTTAATTGAATGTAATGGAAGGCAGCCCAGGGGGAGTGAGGAAAGAAAAAATTAACACATATCAAATAAGGTATAATTTATTGGAATCCTTCCTCCTTTCCTTTCAAACAGACGTTTCGGAGGATTCTTCCCTCCTTCTTGACCTCATTGACCCCTTGAATCCTCCGAAACGTCGGTTTGAAAGGAAAGGAGGAAGGATTCCAATAAATTACACCTTATTTAATGTGTTAATTTTTCTTTCCTCACTACCCCTGGGCTGCCTTCCAATACATTCAATTTAGATTTAAGATTGTTTTTTGAAAATTGGTTGTTGACTTATTATAGGATGAATATTATGAATACACTAATTATTGTCTCGATGGTTTCACTATTTTATCAACGATTAATGTTTTAAGTAATTTAGTACTTGAAAAAGTCCTGAAAAAGGACGAAACGTCGTACGAAAAGTGATATTTAACATTAATAAAAAATTGTCCAAAAACCCTTGAATCTTTAATTTATTATTAATAATGTTTAGTATTCTGCAATTTAACTATTTATATCATTATTACTATGCGTTTATTTTATTTTCAGGGCCCTCTAGACAGGCGGGGCCTTGTGCGGGTGCACCTGTGGCACCTGTCTAGTTGCGGCATTGCTCATTTACTATAATAAGTTAAGTTGTATATTAGATTAGATTATAAATCTGTGTGTATCGATCAAGCAGAGGACACCCTGTTTGATTTGTTGTTTGGTAAAAACAGGTTGTTTCTCGGGTGTAATAAAAGTGGCGAGTGTCTTACCCAAGAGAAGCAGTTTGACTTCCCTGGCTAGCCGTTCTCCATCTGCCCTGAGTTCCTTGTCGATGTTATTGGACCTTGCGCCTGCTTCTTTTTCGGCGGTCGTGCTTACCGAACATCCCATCTCTTCTGGATGACAATTGATGCTTGACTCACGCCCGGGTTGCCTGCCTTTGACTAAGCACACCCAAACAAAAAAACAAACCACATTAGAGGAAAGCAAAGAATACAACTTCCAACTTAGAACATATTTCCATTTAATTTGAATTCAATGGATTAATGATTTTTAATCTTAGTAGGTAATTTTAATTTAAGAAAGATATTAAAAACCAGAAAACATTAAAAAAAAAAAAAACGTTGAAATGTCTGACGCTATCATTTTGTTATCGAAATATTAAAATTCATTCAATGAAATAAACATTAGAATAAAAATAGATGTATTAGCATAGGAAAAGCAATATAATGATTGGAAAAATAAAATAAAAGAGAAAGATAAAATTGAATTTACTTGAAATTATGAAAGTATATATATCTTCATTACGGTTTGAGATTCAACTGAGTAATAAAATAAAACGAAGCAGCATTCAGTAGATGGCGCAGCGGGCGTTTTAATTATTCAGCGGCCTGTCTAAACAAATGTATGAGAACGAATTTATTCGTATGTAAACTATAATAATTATTATCGAAATAATTAAGAAGAAGTAATTAAAAAATGTTAGAAAACCGACCAGAAAATTCAAAGTTCAAATTAAAAATTCTCAAAAATTAATATATATTTTTTTTTAATCCAACTCAAAATATTCTTGAATGTTTAAAACATTCATAAGTATATATAATTTTTAAAAAATTCCATCTAAAATACAATTGCGTCGTTTCGGGCCTAAATGAACCTATCTTCAGTTTCTTTTATAAAATCAAGGGGCTCAGCTGACCCCCCTGGGAATTTGTCAACGGGGTCAAGTGGGTCAGCGGACCTCCTAAAGAAAGAAATTTTACCGTTACTTTACCAAAAACAACATATATTGCTAATTAATTTCGTTTTTTATTTGATTACTTTTTGAACCTAAACTCAAGTATTATAATTATTGAATAAAAAATGTTTCACCAAGTACCAACACCAAATTCCTTAAAAACTATCAAGTATTATATCTACAAACATTTGAACTCTTTTTTATCTCAGTTTTCAATAAAACCATAGCTACAAACTGCTTAAAAACGGGTTAAATTGTACCATTCCATACCCCCCAGACCACTCGGGGTAGGCCTAAATCACTTTCCAAGTTTTGACCCCCCTGACTTAAGATCGTTCCGCCGTACTTGATAGGATAGGGTTGCCAAATGTGTCCTAATTAATCGGGATTGTCCCCAATTTGAATTTCAAGTCCCGGTGTCCATGGTAGATCTTTCGAGACGTTCAAATATCCCAGTTATATTGGTATATATAAATTTACTATAAAAACCATCTGTCTGATTCTTTGGGGAATCGAAACAGATGAATTTTGTTCAGAAATCGTTAGTGCCGTTTTTGAGAAACCGATTCTATATATATATACAAGAATTGCTCATTTAATAAAATAAGATAAATACATAAATATATATATATATATATATATATATATATATATATATATATATACATGGTAGATCTTTCGAGACGTTCAAATATCCCAGTTATATTGGTATATATAAATTTACTATAAAAACCATCTGTCTGATTCTTTGGGGAATCGAAACAGATGAATTTTGTTCAGAAATCGTTAGAGCCGTTTTTGAGAAACCGATTCTATATATATATACAAGAATTGCTCATTTAATAAAATAAGATAAATACATAAATATATATATATATATATATATATTATTAATGATTAATTGCTTATATACATATATATTTAGTAGTTTGGTACACATATTAAAAAAAAACCTTTTATCTAAAGGCTTTCGTTATAAGTAAATAGTGTCTGGAGCACCGAGCGATGCTCGGTAACTTTTTGCCTCTAAATAGCTTAATTAATCATGTAAAGGGAGTGTAGTTTCACAATGAATAAAATAAAACTCAAAGAGGTTTATACAAACTCAATATATTTCGGATTATTAGTCCATCATCAGGAGTTTATAGATTAAAAACTGAAATAGCTTAAGTTTCAAATTTCAAGGCTCTGTGACTTACCGAAGACGAGATATGAACGATTAAAATATTTATTTTGCAACATGACTAATTTACACCCCTTCCTTTATTTCAATTGGATTAAAATTTATACACGATTAATCACTATAAGCACACTAATTTTTAGCGAAATCGTTAGAGCCGTTTTTGAGAAACCGATTCTATATATATATATATACAAGAATTGCTCATTTAATATAATAAGATAAATACATATATATTTATTATTAATGATCAATTGCTTAGAGAAAATCATTATTCGCTGTTCAAATGGTCCGGCGCGCTTTTACTTAGCCAAGCAACCCTCCTTGCAGATTCTAGTCCCCTGGTACCAGAGAGACAGATCTTCTCCCGCAATTGCATTGGGTAGCTTAGCTGCGCGCTGTTGGCTAGCTGACTGACTGATCTTTCTCATTATTGTATTTTTTCTCGGTTCATTTATTGCTTAATAATAAAAATAATAATTTACTTAATTGACTTTTAATAAATTTGGAGGAAATCAAGAAATAATTACATACCTGCCTTGAGACCGTATAATATATGTATATGGGCTCTAAATAATAGGAGTATAATTTTATTTTGGATGTACACAAAAACACAAATGGCTATTTTATGTAAAAATTTCCCTTTTTTGGGAATTCGTGAGGGTTATTTAGCCCCAGAGGTGGTTGGAGTTCCTCAAAAAATTTTAAAGAAAAAATATATATACTAATGTTCTTTCTTTATTTTAGTCAAATTTATAAATCGAAACAGTTTCGGCCGGTTCAACTTACCATCATCAGTCTGGAAAACATGGAACGGAAGTATATATACACACACGCCTCAATGATACAAACTATAATAATTAGAGGTTACATTTTTTATATTAGAAATAGCACCTTTTCTTCGATTTTTGTTTGAACATATTTTTGACCCCCCCCCCCCCCCCCCACACACACACACACCACCTCGACTAGTTATAATTATTAAACTTTTATATTTTTCTGGAAAACAACTTCCTTAAGTAAGTTTTGTTTTTAAATCCTTCCTTTAATATGATATAAGTGCCTGGAGCACCGAGCGATGCTCGGTAACTTTTTGCCTCTAGATAGCTTAAGTTTCAAATTTCAAGGCTCTGCGACTTACTGAAGACGAGATATGAATGATTAAAATATTTATTTTGCAACATGACTAATTTACACCCTCTTCCTTTATTTCAATCGGATTAAAATTTATACACGACTAATAACTCATGACACTTGATAAGTACACCAATTTTTAGCGAAATCGTTAGAGCCGTTATCGAGAAACCTATTCTCTATATAGGTATACAAGAATTGCTCATTTAATAAAATAAGATGAATACATATATATATTTATTATTAATGATTAATTAATTGCTTAGAGAAAATCATTATTCGCTGTTCAAATGGTTTACTTAGCCAAACAACCCTCCTTGCAGATTCTAGTCCCCTGGTACTAGAGAGCAGAGCTTCTCCCGCAATTGGATATTGACTGACTACTTACTTACTAAACTCACTCACCTGACTGGCTGGGCTGGATGATCTTTCTCATTATTGTGTTTTTTCTCGGTTCATTCATTATTGTTAAATAATAAAAATAATAATTTACTTAATTGATTTTTAATAAATTTCACTTTATCCTTCAATTTTTTTACATATATGGTACTTACATACACTCATCGGCACAATTAACCGCCCACCTAAGTTTTATTAAATATTTTACAATTAAACAAATGTTCACTTAATTTATTTATTACATTCAATTTCTAGGATCATAAAAGATTAAAAAATCATAATTTAACCAAGAATATTTATTTTTATTTAAAAAAAAAAAACATGAAATTAAAAAAAATGTCATTGAATGTCATTTCTCAAACGAGCACGGGATTGGCTAGTAATGGTACATAAACAGCAAAAAATTTTGAACTTATGAATTATGAATCCTTATTATCTGTTCCATATACTCTAGCATTAACTTTTCCCTAGTATTGTCGCGAAACAACTACCTTAAGGTAGTTGTTCCGCCAAATGCGTTTTCTTAGGATTTTTTTGAAATTTATACAGATTATTATTTAAATACTTCTGCATCGATTGGTTGCAAAACGAAATTTATGAACAATACAGTTCCGGAGATATTAAATTTCAAAAATCGAGTTTTTCAGGCTCTTTAACATTGCACTATACGGGATATCGGAAAATTTACATACATATTTAATTATAATTAAGAAACCCTTCTTACCATTTTTATAAAAAACTAAACCAACATTAAACAATAACCAATACATATTTTAAGACAATTTTGATTCATAGTTACAACACAGTTTCTAAGATAAATAATGAAAAATGTATAAAAAAATTTAGACTAAAAACAATTTGACAACAGCGCATTTATTTAACCAGAGAAAGATGCATGCGCTAGATTTTTTCAAAATTATAATTTTCATAAGGTGTAACGTAGGCGTTGATGACATTTGTTAAAAAATAACAAAACGATTTTTATAGAAATTTAAAATGTATTTTATCTGTCATTTTAATATAAAAATATTCAATCTCTTACAATGATGCCAAATTTGTCAAACGAGCACGGGATTGACTAGAATTGGTACATAAACAGCAAAAAGTTTTGGGCTTATGAACTATGAATCCTTATTGTCTGTTCTATATACTCTAGCATTAACTTTTTGCTAGTATTGTCGCGAAACAACTACCTTAAAATTAAAAAGTTAGTTAATCTCTAATCGGATTACCGAAATTGAAACCTAATGCTGACTTGCTGCCCCCCCCCTTCCGACCCTAGGAAAACTCTTTAACTACGCCAATAACATGGAGACTTGAGCGAGATAGTATAAAATTAATTCGAGAAATAGAGGAAAGTAATTTATCTATAAAGGATATAAGAAATATTTTAAAGGCCTCCCCGCGATCTACGAGATTAGCTTACGATACAGCCGGGAATCCAAATCAGGGATTAATAAATCCAGCACAGTCCACTTCACCTAAGCCTAGAATAATGTAATATATGATACACTATACCTGTATGTTTTTGTTTTGTTTTGTACCCTTGAGATTTTTTGTTTTGTCAATCATTTTAACTATTTGATTTTATATACAGGGTGCGAGGCTTGAAGTGTTACTAAATTCAAACCTCTATAG
Organism: Forficula auricularia; assembly: GCA_024734495.1. Lineage (NCBI taxonomy): Eukaryota > Metazoa > Arthropoda > Insecta > Dermaptera > Forficulidae > Forficula > Forficula auricularia. The sequence continues at coordinate 8,550,058 of JALMQS010000074.1, forward strand.
CTGTCAAACCGTTCAAATTTTTTTACATAAATTGAACATACTGTTAGTTCATTTAGTTGTCAACAAGCGTAGGAAAGCATTTTCGTTTATTGCGTCTCAAAAAATTTTATAACCACGGATTTCAAACCCGATAGTGTTTTGCGCTTTATTCGGCTGGAAAAAAGAAATTCAGCTATTGTCAAAGAGCTCCAGCATCTGGAAGTGAATAAAATGTTCGTGTCCCGAACCATAAATCATTACAACGATACTGGTAGTGTAAAAAAACGCTATGGATGCAGTCCGAAAAAAGTGCTACTAGTCCAGATATGATTCTTAAATTGAAGGCTCGAATTCAACGAAATCCGAGGCAAAGCGCCAGAAAAATCGCCAAGGAAATGCATCTATTTGACCGGAGTATTCTAAGAATAATGGAAAATCATCTTCATGTCAAGCTTTACAAGATACAAAAAGTAGATGAGCTCAAAACTAAGCAGACAAAAGTACGGTTGGAAAAAGCGAAAGAGTTGAAACGCTTGCACTGGTGAATTTCCAAACATTGTTTTTTCTGATGAAAAATTTTCAAAATTAAAGCATTTGGGAACAAATAAAACGATCGAGTATGGCTAAGTGAAAGATCAAACAAGAATTTGAACACTCGCTTGACCACCAGAAGAAGTCATTATCTTGTTCAGATGATGGTATGGGCCGCAGTAACTACTGATGGGCGCTCTCCACCTGTGTTTTTGGAACCTGGCACCAAGCTAAATGCCATTAACTACCGTGAAATGGTTTTGGAAGCTGCTCTGACGCCTTGGGCACGTAAGTATTTCGGTTCCAGACCGTGGACGTTTCAGTAAGATTCAGCACCATCACATTAAGCTCGTGTGAATCAAGATTGGTTAAGAAAAACATTCCACACTCTATTTTGGCTCTACTATGGCTTTCGAATTTACCAGATGCATATCCAATGGACTTTTCCATTTGGGCCATTTTAGAGACCAGTGTTTACACTAAAAAATATTGAAGAATATCATCGCTTCATCGAGAATGGAAACGAATTTCGTCAGACCACCTTCGTGCAGCATATTAGTCGTTTTTTCACAGACTCGATCTAATTATTAAAGGAAAAGGTGGATACATCAAATAAAAGGATATTTTATAAAAAATATAATATATTTATAATATTTTTGTTTTTATAGTAAATAAAAATACTTAAAAATAAATTCTCGATAGTGTTTTGAATTAGTAACACTTCATGTCTCACACCTTGTATATTTGATATATATATATACGAGGATAAGTCAAAAATTATCTACACACTTTTCGTTCTACGCCTTTATTAAACTAAGATAGGAGGCGGCCGCATGGGCATGCGTTGAGTTGGCGCGTCTGTGGTCACGTGTGCGGAATTTAATCACGATCGCGTCAGTTGTCGTCTAGCTACAACAGTATAAGCATGTCTGCTCCGCTAACAGATTGCACCAAAGAGGAGCAACGAGGAGTGGTCAGAGGGTGTGAAAGGTGCTGAAATTCACCGGAGACTTTTGTCACAATACGGGGAAAGTGCTTTATCTCGTAAAAGCGTTTTTTTATCGATCGTAATGTTTAAAAGTGGCCGAACGAGCTTAACACAAAAAGAGGGAGCTGGGCGACCGTCAACTTTGAGACCCTGGAACACCCTCCCTACAGCCCAGATCTCGCTCCCTCAGACTTTCATCTCTTTGGGCCGCTCAAGGAAGCTTTGAGAGGCCGTCGATTTGCCTCAGACATGGACGTTAAGGATGCGGTGCAAAAGTGGTTTCATGACCAACCGGAAACCTTCTACCAGGAAGGCATCCGGAAGCTTGTGGCTCGCTGGACCAAGTGCATTGCTAAAGGTGGAGACTATATTGAAAAATAATGTATCTGTTGTACACCTATCTTAGTTTAATAAAGTTGTAGAACGAAAAGTGTAAGTAATTTTTGACTTATCCTCGTATATGTATGTTTATTTGCATGAAGCAGATGACAACCTCTTTGTTTCTCTTTATGAATAAACAACTCTCTGCTACTCTCGGTAAAATAAAAACTTTTCAAGTATATTGTGTTAACTGAAGATGGGTTCGACTGTATTATGTATTAATAATATTTTTTTTAATTGAGAATATTTTTCTTTCTTTTTTGAATAATGTGAGATTGAAAAGAAAAATAAGGAAATTGTATATGAATAATTTGAACAATCAAGAATATAATTTTAATTAAATAAATGTTAATTATTGAAGGAGACAATAAAAGAGTGTCTTCTGCTGGAATTATAAATTTTAATCTATTCTCAAACGCCTCCCAATCAAGAATAGATTAAAAATATAGTCAAGCCACTACAGAGTTATTAAAAATGAACGATCAAGAGATTAAAGAAATTCCATAATTCATATAGACATTTGGTATTAGTTTGGGTTCAGGGATCAGTAGCTTAGTGGATATAGGAGCTAAAGCTCTTATGACAAAGCATTGCAGTACATATGCAAAGATCCCAGGTTCGAATCCTGGCTGATCCTTTTGTCTATAATACAAAAATCTTTTCTTCGTTCGCTAATTTAATTATAAATTTTATTTATAACGAGACTATAGTTTCGAGGGCTTTGCCCTCTTCATCAGTCTATTACAATTGATTCACAGGAATTCATTTTCAAGAAATTCCTGTGAATCAATTGTAATAGACTGATGAAGAGGGCAAAGCCCTCGAAACTATAGTCTCGTTATAAATAAAATTTATAATTCCAGCAGAAGACACACTCTTTTATTGTCTCCTTCAAATTATAAAAATTCTGCTACCCTCGGCAAAAAAACTTTCAATTTAAATACTAATTATTTATTTGTGTTAACATTTTATAATATGATCATTCCAATCAGTGCAGGCTTAATCGGGGGGCTTTTGGGGTCCATAGCCCCCGGCGGTAAATACTTAAAGGGCGCAAAGGCGGTAAACATTCTTATTTTTATTTTATTTTTTGAATAAAAATTTTTATGAAGAATGAAATATATATATTTGATATACTATTAATTTTTTTCTCTTGAATAGATTTATCAACGTTTTGTCAAATAATGTTTTTGATTTGATAATATTTTTGAAATAAATGGTTTCCTTATTGTAAGTAGAATATCATAGACATATAGAGCGTCGACACATAGACAATGGAATTTCAAAGCCTTTCTCAAAGGATAAAATTCTTGTATAAACTGCCCAAAAGATATTTACCCTTCATTACTAATTAGACCTTTTCAAATTCAAAGACCTTTTTAATTCAATAAAATTTCTCAGAAAGACGCGTGCGCTAAAATCATGTCTTATGAAACTTGTATTTTAATGTACTATTTTTTCAAATCACTATGACACCAGTGTTACAAAGTGACAGACCATTATTACTTTTAACACTAATGTTAAAAGCGATTTAGTTACCTTGGTAATGACAAATGGAACAACAAATTAACATTTTTGTCATATGCCAAAAAAACTATTAGAAATACAAATTAAAAAATAGTGTTTGTAGAAAAAATAGTGTACGATATACGTGTACCTACTATATATATAAACGAATTGCAATAAAAAATGCCATATACTTTGTGTCCAATTTTTATTGAGTACAGAGATACAGCTGTTAGTATGTAGCCCAAACAAACTTAAAGCAAAGGCAAATAATGACGTTCAAAGTTGAAAAAAATAAAAATAAAAATTGGACACATATGTTATATGGCATTTTTTGTTGCAATTCGTCTATATACTACCACCTCCTAAAATATTTACTATTCCTTCTGAAATACCCTGTATATACAAGAATTGATCGTTTAATATAATAAGATAATTATTGATTAGAGTTCTTTTATCAAAACAGAACTGTCCAAGTTTCTATTTAAATTCTACAGGAACTTTTAGCCAGGCAGAGAAGGTGACCGCTTTAAAATGAATTTGAAATACATTTGTATTTTAAACTTATATGAGATCAAAGTGTTTTTTAAATTGTATTTCAAATATATTGCTGAAAGTATTTTGCATTTCAAATAGATTTCAATTTCCATCGAAAGTACTTCAAATTAAGAAAGAGGACAGAGAAATCACATCAAATTGCGGGAGCTGTCCGTGTCATGTCAGGATCATCCACGCGATTTCATAGCCTCTCTGCTACCAGGAGACCATAATATGCCAGGAGGGTTGCTTTCCAAGATGAAAGCCCACCGGCGCTCTTAACAAATCAGCAAGTATATTGATTTTCACAAAAGTACCCAAAATGTATTTATTTATTGTTTTTAAATAAATAAATCCTTATTCCTCGACCTGCTTAGAGGAACATTAGCAACGCAGAGATTTTCTTATTCCAGCCTAATTTCAAAACCAACCCTTGCTTTCTCATTCCTGAATGAAAAGATATTATTATTATTATTATTATTTAATAAAAGGCTTTTAATTTCTTACTTGGTATTTTTAAATTCATCTTAATAAATGTATATAATATACAGATTTTTACTTTATCCAATGCAAAGTATGGGTAAAGTATTGTAATCGGACTCGCGGCAAGCGCGGCTTCAAAGGGTCCTCAAGTCTAAGCAACCCATTGTCTCAATTAAAGTCACAAACTGTAGTATTCAATTAGGTTGAATTTTAGCAGGTGACGGTTTCGCCAAAAATTACATGGGGTCTCGTCGAAAGGTCCAAAAGTGCGAATTTTTCATTTAATCTGTGCGGCTGGATGGATGGATGTGAGTGTGTGGTCGTTTTTTTCGTCCACGATTTTTCCACACCGTTGCACCGATTGAAATGAAATTGAAAACCTACCATTATTTTAACAAAAAGAAGCACTGATTAGTTTTTGGTACTTTATTTCAGTACTTTTTTCTAAAAATCTTGAAAATGACTTAACCCATATTGATGAAATTTAATATGCTAATAATTAAGGACCTTTGGGGGCCACAAAAAAGGTTAAATAAAGTTTTTAGTAAAATTATATTTTAAAGCATTTTACTCTAGAGTAAGATTGTACTTTTTTAAATTCTTTATTATTTTATTTTAAACATGGACCGCAAATAGCCAGTGAAATCTGATTAATAATAAAGGAATAAACATATATTTCAAATGACTTTGGATAAAGTTTAGCAACGATCCGTTGCAGTTTATTTTATCTATAGATATGATGAGTTTCGTGATTTATCATCTCAAAAATAATAATAATAAAAAAAAATGGTTTATTTCCACTCTAAATTCAAAATATGCTATGATGGAGGAGGATAAATTGCGGGAGCTGTCGTCCATGTCTGTCTGAATCATCCGCGCGATTTCATAGCCTCTCTGCTACCAGGAGACCATAATATGCCAGGAGGGTTGCTTCCCAAGAAAAAGCCCGCCGGCGCTCTTAACAAATCACCATTTCGAACAACAAATATTGATTTTCACAAAAGTACCCTAAAATGGACTTTATTTAAAATTTTAATATTATTTTATTATTATTTAATACGTAAAAGGCTTTTTATTACTTATTTGATATTTTTAAATCCATTATAAATAAATGTAGGTAGGTATATATGTGATAATTTCACGAGTAGATAGATATCTTGTACCCGAATAAGTTTTAATAAAAATTATAAATTTTAAATAAATTATTTTGATTATTCATGTTCATCGATTAAATTAATAAGTTGTTGTAGGGAAATAAGGACAATAGCTGATGCAAATAATTTTTATTTTTTGCCTTATTTTTAAATAAACTTGCTGGTAAAAATTTAAATTGAACATAATTATAATTATTTAAGGATTTTTGCATGATCTAATAATTGCATATATTAATTCTTAATTGTTTTGTGAAAATCAATACATATATACTCTTTCAATTGCCCACCTGTTAAGCCTAAGGGCGCTTTTACTTTGGCAAGCAGCCCTCCTGGTTGATTCTAGTCTCCTGAGACAGAGAGGCTACGATATCTCCCGCAATTGATGTTGACTGACCCACATGGTTGTTTGTCTCCCTAGCTAAAAGCCCTTTATTGTCTATTTACCCCTAGGTTCATTAAAATTGCATTATTTATTGTTTCAAATAATTTTATAAATAAATTATTCCTCTTTTATAATTTTGATTTGAATTTCGTTTCAATAGATAATATAGAGAATCTCCCCTCTTAGTCTTTTTCTAACTTAATTTAATTATACCCACTAATTTTTTCCGCTCGCACTCTTAGGGCCAATTTGAACACCAGTTTTTAGACAGGCCGCTGAATAATTAAACATATTTAGTCCCCGTGACAATAAAAGCTGATGCAAAAACCAACCACCCAAAGTGGAGGGAAGGGTCAAAAATGAAAATTCTACGCCTTTAGACCTACCCCAGCCAAATTTTGTACACTTAATCTGTGAACACCTAGAATAATATAAATGTAAAAACCAACCACCTATAACGGGGGAGAGGGGCACAAATGAAAATTCTTTTGGACCTACTTGAATAATAATAATAATTTGCAGAGGCTCTTAGACAGAGGTGCCCGATTTTTCTAACTTCAAAACTTAATACACTTTGGAATTTTTTATTGGAAATATGTTGAGTTTGTTATAGTCTATTTATATTTTTGATTTGTTAAATAAATTACAGTGAAACCCCTCAAATCCGAACTAATGCAACCTGTTCGGATTAGCCGAAAGCAGCTTCGACAATTGAAGATAACTGATATCAAGTGAAAGATTAAGTGATATTTTGTATGTTTCTATTATTATTTCATTGTTTTTGCAAAGTGATTAAACTAAAGAATTTCAATAACCAACTTTTACCGTTTTCCACATAAGTATGTAGACACATTTACACTTTGTTAGGTATGCTAAATGTACTTCTTTGTTAATTTTTCAACTAATTATGTAAAATAAGGTTATAATGTAGAATATATACATAATTGTTTTATGAATAAATAAATAAGTTTCTCTTTTTTGCGTTCGGATTTCCAGGGATTTCGGATTTGAGGGGTTTCACTGTATTTTTTAATTAATGTTGTTTTTTTGTTTTTAATCTATTTTTTAAGAGAAATTTTTGCGGTAAAAATCAAACATTCTAACGTGTTACAGTTAAACAAAATTATATTTCAAACAAACTTTTGGCCGCCTCAAGACGTTGCTCGCCAGGGCAACCCGCCCGGAGGGCCTAGCAGTAAAGGGCGTGCCGAAGGCACGCCTGGAACAGTTAGATAATAAAAATAACATTAATTATTAATTACTTATCATTAATGTTGATCCTTTTGTTTATATTACAATTTTTTCTTTATTCTCTAAAGTTAATAATATTATTATTTGAATAATTGGAATTTGAATTGACAATATATAACTATATAATTCCTAGGTATGAAAAAATTAAAGAACCAAGAATCAAGATACATAAGTAACATACAGTGGTAGCCAAATTATTATACTCAAATGATTTTTATCAAGTAAATTTATTTTATTCAAACTTTTCAAAAAATCTAGTATAGTAGTGGACTGGCCTGGCAACTCGCCAGACCTCAACCCGATCGAAAATATATGGGTGGCCCTAAAAAAAGAAATTTGCAAAGATAAAATAATTACTAACAAAAGGGACTTGATAGAAAATATTATTAAAGCATGGCACAATACACATGCACTTCAAGAAATAGCCAAAAAATGCATTGCCAGCCAGCAATGCCGCAGCGCATACAAAATGAGATTGATCGAAAGGGAGGACTAAATATTGAAATTGTATTTGTATTATTAAATTTGTATTGTCCTAAGCTAATAAACCTATAAAGATAACGATTGAAACGATATTATGAGTTTAATAGTAAGCTAAACCCTTAAAAATGTATGGAAGATATAATTTTTCAAATGAGTATAATAATTTGGCCACTCACTGTATGTATGTATATGGAGAATGAGATTAGGGATGGTTACTACTCAGCTCTTTGAAGACAATGGGTGCAAAAGAGAAGATTTGAGATCCTGATGTAGTTGCTGATATAGAGTAAATTACACTGGCATGTCCTTCAAAGAAAAGAGATGGATTTGAAGAATGGATCAAGGCTAAGAATTTTCCTCGACTGAATTTAAACGATCTATTAAACATATGTAAAAAAGACATCTTTAAATTTCTAATTAATCATCATCATCATCCTTGCCACAGAATATACAGTCACAAGACTGGTTTGGAGCAGCCATCTGCCTTCACTCAAGTCTATTCCATTCCCATGCCAACATTTTCACATCTCTATAAGTCCCACATCCCATATCTTTCATTATCTTGGTAAAATACTTAATTCTTGGTCTTTCCTTTCCCATTTCGATCACTGTGCCCTATCATTTGAGCTCTCTCTTAAGAATTAATCTTTAACATTCTTCTTTAGCACCACAATTCTGACTCTCCAATTTCGCACCCCATATACAGGGTGTTTCAGGAGGAATAGTAAATATTTTAGGAGGTGGAAGTATAGACGAATTGCAATAAAAAATGTCATATATCATGTGTCCAATTTTTATTGAGTACAGAGATACAGCTGCATATGTAACCCAAACAAACTTAAAGCAAAGGCAAATGAAGACGTTCAAAGTTAAAAAAAATAAAAATAAAAATTGGACACATGTTATATGGCATTTTTTATTGGAATTCGTCTATACTACCACCTCCTAAAATATTTACTATTCCTCCTGAAACACCCTGTATATGCTGATGCTCCATAGATATGTCTTTAATAATATTTTCATTATTTCTAAGCTGATTGAGAAGGAGTATAATAATTTTTGTTTTGAATTAAACCCCATCTTAGCTTGACTAATTCTGGATTTAATTTCTTTTTGGCTTTTTCGGTCTCATTCGATTTTACTTCCCAGTTAGCGAAATTTCTCAACTCCTAAGCTTCTTCGTTTATTTTTATACACCCTGTCACGATTTTTCTTTCTTTGTACGAACTAAGGTCTTGCTTTTATTTATTTTCATTCCCCCCAATGGCGTACCTAGGGGGGGGGGTGCATATCAACTTATGCGGCCTCCTTTATTACTGCCTAAGTAATTTTAAATATGGCATCCAATGGTAAAAAAGTTCCCCACCTATAGCTTGTCTCAATTACAATTATTTATTTATGTTTATTAAAACTACCATTTGATTGACTTAGAAAGGGCGGCAAATTGGAGACCGTCTCGGGCGGCAAAAGTTCTAGGTATGCCACTGATTCCCCCTTAATAAAATTTGGTGTATTCTGTTCAAAGGATCATCTAATTCGTTTTTATTGCCTCCTAGAAGAGCAATATCATCAGCAAATCTAAGCATAGTTATTTTTAATTAAAACTATACAAAAAAAAATGAATTTTTTTAAAGTAAATTGAGAAAAATTCCTGTCTGCCTTATGTTCTCATAGTGAAGTCTCGTACAATTTAGAAGCTATAGTAATAAACGAGCAGTTCAGAGGACAATTCGATTAAGTGCATAAATTAAAAATTTGTTTTTTAAATTCCAACTTCTTTATAAAACATATATTCTGAAGATATAAAAAGTAGGTCGTACTGAGGAAAAGTGAAGCAAGGAATATTAAAAAGTAAAAATCTAATTTTTTGGGAAAATAATGTTTCGAAAATTTAGAAAATTCCCAAAAATTGACTTAATCACATTGGATTCTAAACGACTCAAATTATAATTTATATAATATAGAATAAAGAAAGAAAAAGGAAAACCGGTAAAAGAAAAAACATCAAATCTTTTCAAAATGTGGATTTGTATATAATATATGTACATTTTTTTTATATTCTTTTATTTTTTTACTTTTTTTTACATTTTTACTTTTTTTAGATTCTTTTATTTTTTTACTTTTTTTTTTTAAATTTTTAATAGGCCTCTGATATTCTAAATAGGGTGGAAAATCGATAGTGAAATTCCTAAACAGATATATCTGTGCAATAAATTATGACTAGCACATATCTGTTTAATATCAATGAACGATTTTATAATAGGTATAATTACAAAAAATAAATTGGCACAGACTAAAAGTAATATATTAATATATATAAATATCTTTGGTCTTTGTGATAATATCTAAATAATTAGGTATGCTTTAAAAAATTATATTAATTAGTTAAGTCTTGTAGATCGGATGAATACCATTGGATTGTCATATCCCTAAAAAAGATATGGAAAATGATTTTATTATTTATGATTAGCAAAAAAAAAAAAAATAGTTGAAATTATAATTCAAATACCTGTATTTTCTGAAGGAAATGTTTTCACTTTGATACCAGAGATAAATAGCTAACAAAATGGACCAGGTACGGAGAGGGCCTAGAATAAAGGCCATTGTACCATATGCCAACCAGAAGGCGTAGGCCTGTTTCACTTGCACAATCAAAAATAGAATATAGATGATATTTTTGGATACTTTTTCGAGGGCGCCTGGTAATCTAGTTGACCAATAATAGCTAAAACTGATTTCAAAAATATAATTAGACATTTTTTAAAATAATAGCGAGAATATTATGTATGCAAAATTTGGTTGATTTGATCAAAAATCCTAGAATTTACATTTCTGACCCTCACCCCTCCATTTTGGGTGGTTAGTTTTACGACGTGTTAAAAATAATTTCAAGTCTGCTATTTCGGCAATTTGAACTTTTATAAAAATGATTTTGACATCTCAAGAATTTAGAAAGTTGGGTTTAATTATTTTTCTTATCTTTACAAACTCCTGATGATGGACTAATAATCCGAAATATATTGAGTTTGTATAAACCTCTTTTAGTTTTATTTCATTCACTGTGAAACTACACACCCTTTACTTTATTAATTAATATCATGTTTCACCTAAAATAACACCACTTTCTCTAAGTAAAATTTACAAAAACATTTAGTGATTTAAGACTTTATCCTTAGCAACATTTCATGTTAAGCGTTCGTAGCGTAATCGAGAGAAAAAAGGGCTAGTGTACTAAAACAGTGGTTCTTAACCTATGGTTCGCGACCCAAAATTGGGTCGCTAAGCATATAGTCTATGGGTCGCGCAGAGTCGTAAACCAAATAATTTACTACATTTATTTTAAATAAGTTTAAAAATATATTTTAATTTATTTAATACCTAAGTACTATTAAAAGTAAAAATATTAAAAACACGTTCTTTTTTCATTAAATTTTCTTTGGATCGAAAGTACTTTTGTTAATTGTTGAAAAAAAAATTATAGCGAGCTAAAAAAAGGTCATCATTGTAAAATTGAAAAAAAATGCTTAAGAATGATTTAAAAAAATTTGGCTTTTTTGGGTCATGACAAGAACATATTTCTCAAATTTGGGTCACGGGTTAATAAGGTTAAGAAGCACTGTACTAAAGACCATGATTCGAATCGATTTGATGACATTTTTTTCCAGAATATTACTTTAATAATAATACATAAATATAATATTAAATCGGTGTATTGCTGAAATAGCAGTTTTTGAAAAATAGTAAGCAATAATTTATGTTCAAAGCTTCTTGAAAGGTTTAAATAAGAATTCTTCTTTTTCATGCACGATTACAATATTTGATGGTAAAGTAATACAAATGAATCATTCATAATTGTAAGACCCCGTGGGCGGGGGTGGGGGGGGGGGCAAGAGTGATGGGATCTGAATTTATTAATACAGATAGATAATAAGTTTAGGTTTAATCGAGGGGTGAACCGCATCCTAATATGCTGTACACCTAGTTCCACTTGTACTTCCAAATATTTCCATGTACTTTCAAAATTTCCAAGTACTTCCAAATATTTCTAAGTAATTCCAAATATTTCCACGTACTTCCAAATATTTCCAAATATTCCCAAGCACTTCCAAATATTTCCAAGTACTTCCAAAATACTTCCAAAGAGGTGTACACCTACTTCCAATCGCGTATCACCCCTCGGGTTTAATCTTCCTAGCTAGACGAGTCAAGAATAATTTTGCCTGAATGAATGGTCTGAAATTATTTGCTGACTTGCCTAGTTGGCTGACAGACTCGGGAAATTTGCAGCGTGCTAAAAAACTGGGAGCTTTCGAGGGAGTGCGAAAAAGAGAGAGAGATAAGATTCTAGTGTGGGTGTTGAGGCGACGAGCCGGACAGCCGACGTGAGACACGCACACGGGTTTGAACGCAAATCGAAAGAGGTCCATTTGGTTTAACGGGCAGAGAGACAGAGAGAATTTTGATAGAGATTGGCCAAAGGGGGGAATTCAGTGATTAGAGAATATATATTGAGAGTTATTGAGGAGATTCTATATTGGTGTGTAATTTTGTGAGTATCCAGGAGATAGACTGGAAGTGTGTCGACATGCAAATACGGGGTTTCTGTAAGTAGAATAATTTACGTTTGTGTAATTTTTGTATTTTACTATCTAGTTCATAATTTTATCTATTATATGATATTGTTATTTTTTTTGTTTTTAATCTTCCTATAAGTTCCTATATGTTATACTTCAAAATTTACTGTATAATTTTTCTCTTGATATATTTTTTTAATATATGTATATATTTTTAATAGATCATAATTTTTATCTATTATTTGATATTTTATTTTCTTTGTTTTTAATCTTCCTATAACATCAAAAATTACTGTATAATTTTTCTCTTGATATATTTTTAATTTTAAAGTTGTTATTTTTTTATTCATATCATTATTAGAACCTGATATCTGTTAATATTTGAGGTACCTACAATTATTACGATTAACAATTTCTTTTTCCTTATCAATTACTTGAAGAAGTATAGAGACCTACTCCGGCGCCATTATCCCGGCAGGGCCCAACACAGGGGAATTGATAAGAGGGAGAGGGTTGCATCTAGGGGTGGTCAACGCGGGGTGAAAACATACATAATCATCAAAATCAACCCAGACATAATATTATATAATTACCTTGATCAAATTTTTAAACCACTTAGTCTTTCAATTCTTTTCTTGGTAATTAGAATACATATATATATGAACACATTTATTTATACAACACCATTGTTTGTTTAGAGTAGCAATGGATTCAAACAGACCAATAGCAAATATAATAGTGAATTATGTTTTAAATAATATACTTGTTAGTCTTCCGTTTAGTGTATCGTTCCTAAGACTACCTATACGTAGATGACACTATTTTGGCCATACCCGAAGATGAATGCAATGGTTTACTGGATTATTTTAATTGTTTCCATTAGAAAATACAATTTACTATGGAAAAGGAAGTAGATGGAAAATTATGTTTCCAGGATACAATTATATACAGAGAAGGCAATGGTGTTTTGAAGAAAACTGGTATATGAAACAGGGGAATTCAGGCAGAGTATTAAACTTGATAAAGATAAAAGTAAATAAATATTATATGCAATATTCATTTACTATGAGTTAAGGATTCTTGGTCACTTGTTTAACTTTAAAATTAAAAAAATAAAAAAATGTAATTTTTTTTCAATATATATAATTATATTTCGAGCTGTAAGCTCATCTTCAGGAAAGTACAGAATTATAACTAATGCAAAGGTATTTATAGGTTTAATGAACAAGAGAGAGATTGTTTTCTTTGTTTAAATTATTTTAAGGGATAATCTCTTTTTTTGAGATAGACTATTGTTCAGTGAAAATTTAGGGTAGGCTCTAATGACCTATGGATAAATAAAGGAAAATTAGAAGTACCATGGTTATTATCTATGTGCTAGGAATGTATTTTTTGGCTTTGTTATTAAAAAGACCTTTTAATAACAAAAAACCTTTTAGAGCCTACCTTAAATTTTCACTGAACAATAGTCTATCTCAAAAAAGAGATTATCCCTTAAAATAATTTAAACAAAGAAAACAATCTCTCTCTTGTTCATTAAACCTATAAATACCTTTGCATTCGAATTTTGTATTAGTTATAATTCTGTACTTTCCTGAAGATGAGCTTACAGCTCGAAATATATATGTTGAAAAAAAAATTACATCTTTTATTTTTTTAATTTTAATATGAAACAAGTGACCAAGAATCCTTAACTCATAGTAAATGAATATTGCATATAGTATTTATTTACTTTTATCTTTATTATAGATGTTTCACCTTGCACCAACACCACAATCTCTATTAATTAGTATTAAACTTGAATTCTAACCACCCGACAAAACAAAAATCTAGTGTTGTTCTAGGTTTACTGCATAGAGCCATGAAATTAAGTCACGAAGATTTTCATGAAGAGAATCTAAAGAAAGTGAGAGTGTTATTGAAAATAAATAATTACCCTTCATGCTTCACCTCCAAGTGCATTGAAAGATTTAACGGATTGCATAGAACTAAAAAAGTTGAGAATGAAGAAAATTTAAGGTATTTTAAATTCCCATATATAAAGGGCCGGTCAGAAGCTAATTCTGGATGTTTTAAAAGAACACCTATAAAACCTGCTTTCTACAACATAAAAACCATTGGCCAAGTATATACTAAATTAAAAGATAAAACAGAAACAATGAAATATTCAGATTTGGTATGTAAAATTAAATGTAGTTGTGAAAAAGTTTATATTGGGCAAATAAAACAAAAGTTGGAAACACGAATTTATCAACACAAAAAGGATTGTGAAGAACGGAATAAGGATAAGGTGGGGAAAACGGCGTTAGCTACCCATCGATTCGAGGACAATTATGAGTTTAATTTTAATGAAGTAGAAATACTAACTTTTAAGGAGTTAGGTGTTGGTTCTAGGTGAAACATTTTAATATAATAATAAAACTTGAGCAAGATGTGAGGTAGGTTTCACAAAAAAGAAATAAAAGAAAATTGAGTTTTGAATTCGATATATTTCAGGGGTGAGCCCAGTGGCCTAGCGAGGGGGAAGGGGGGATCGGGCGGCATCATGCCCCGGGCGCTACTCACGAAGGAGCGCCAAATGGTCCGCAAAACAAAAAATTGCTGGATAATTTTTATTTTTATTATAATTGATTTCTGGAAAATATATTTTAAATTTAGTGCCAGTGTAATATAATAAATGTTAATTCGTAAACAAAAAGGAAAAAAAGGAACACTAATAGTCTAAATCAAACTGTAATAATATATTCATAAAAGAAATGGCACGTCTTTTCTACTGGCAGGGCTGACTCGACATGTGTCTGTCAGCACTTATTTATGGCATCTACGCTGTGTGGTTACAGAGAAAAATTTGAAATGATCAACTTTGATGAAATTATTGATAAATTTGCTTCATCAAAATCAAGGAAAATTTATACATAGTAATTAGTTTTATTAATGTATTATAATCATATTATTATTAAATATATGTGTCTCCTTAGAGATAATAAATATTTACTTTTTTATTGCCGAAACGTCGGTTTTATGAATAAAAAGATAGTGTAAATTATCTTCTTCTTTTTTGGACTGCCTCATCGATATCAACTTAATTCACTTATCAGTCCGTCTCCAAAAAAATTACTCCAATTATAATGTATTGATAAGAGTTATTTTTGTATTTTTTAAATCCTTTTAAATCAGTTGGTCTGGTTGAATTCATTGGTATTCTAAACTATCAATGGTGTTGTATAAATAAATGTGTTCATATTGTTATATATATGTATTCTAATTAGCAAGAAAAGAATTGAATGACGAAGTGTTTTAAAAATTTGATCAAGGTAATTATATTATATTATGTCTGGGTTGATTTTGATGATTGTGAATGATTCATTTGTATTTATCTTTTGTATAGAGCCTGATGAAGCCACAATAAATTGTCGAAACGTTGAAATTGATCGCATGTTTTAACACGGTGTTTAATTGTTCCTTTTTCCCTCTGATTTGTCACATCTAATAATTTTACATTTGAAATAATAATTTAGTTTATATTTCGTAATATTAAAAAAAAATATAAGTATATATATTTTTGCTTACTTTTTATCTACATTATAGGCCAATATCATAGTGAGAGGAATTTGAAAGACCATCATCTATAATAAAAAGAGAACAATATTTTTAAAGTATTATTTAAGTGAAATAGATTTTTAATAGCATAAAAATTATTTTAATTAATATCATGAAAATTTTATTTAATTGAAATGAAGATACATACCTGAAGAAATCCATAAGCATATGTAAATGATCCAGGAAGATAAGAGCCATTGACGATTGTCCCCCAGGCAAATATTACTCCAATATAGCCTTCGATAATTTCTCCAACTGACCAAGGCCCTATACAAACAATCAATTGATGTATTTTTAACAAGTAAATATTAAATATGTTAATAAGTTGTTGTGGGAAAATAAGGACAATAGTTTATGCAAATATTTTTTATTTTATGCCAACGTTTCGTCAACTTTGTTGACTTCCTCAGGGCTCTAAAAAATGAAAGGCCTCAATTAGTACATGTTATAACAATTTCGATCAAAACAAGCTTTGATCTTAAACCACCACCGTACATATAAAAAAATACAAAAAAAATTCAACACACACAAAAAACTCATATTACATACCAAACAAATTAACTTCTTTGCATATTTGTTAATTTATAAATATTCATTCTTAGCAAACACATATATGCCAGTCATTGAACAGATTGAAAATATTTCCTATTTAAATCTAAAAATATCTTTCTTTGTTCTCTTTATACATATACATTTTTATCATTTATATATATATATTATTGTTTATTTATTTATTTTAAACGCCAATCGGCTTTATACTACATATAAATTAGTAACAAAAAACAAAAGAAAACATATATATATATATAACAATGCAGATCAGGATAATAAGTTAGCACTATGAGTCCACTTCTCAAGGGTGAAAAACCCTCCCGACATTCCTCACGAACGATTGATAGTTACCACCAAAAAAGTTTATGTTGTAATTATTGTTAAATTTTAATGAATATAAGTATATATTGGACCTATAATTTAGATTTAAATAGGAAATATTTTCAATCTGTTCAATGACTGGCCTGTGTGTTTGCTAAGAATGAATATTTATAAATTGACAAATATGCAAAGAAGTTAATTTGTTTGGTATGTAAAATGAGTCCCCTGTGTGTGTTGAATTTTTTTGTATGTACCGAGGTGGTTCAAGATCAAAGGTTGTTTTGATTGAAATTGTTATAACATGTACTAATTGAAGCCTTTCATTTTTTAGAGCCCTGAGGACGTCAACAAAGTTGATGGCATAAAATAAAAAATATTTGCATAAGCTATTGTCCTTATTTCCCTATAACAACTTATTAATTTAATAGATGGACATAAACAATCAAAATAATTAAATATGTTGTTGGTATAAATGTAGTACATATTTAAAACCCAACAAGAGGCATTCAATAAATTTGATAAAACTTTAGAGGTTCAATGTGTATTGGAACTTTTTGATAAAAACAGCATTTTGCACTGAAGTTCATTTAGAGATTTAGCCTATATAGATAAAAAATGCAAATTACTTATTTTATTGTATTTAATAATAATAAATCTACATTTAATTGGAACTTGGAAAGAGAATTTTAAAAATGTATATTGTGCTGAGGATGGACTCCTGATGGTGTCCAAAAAGTCCATTTAATCAATTAAAAAATCAAAAAAGACCCATGAATTTTTATAAAGATGTCTATAAATACATATTTAATTATTTTAAAATCGGGAAGATAGAAGAAATGAATTGACCTATATATATTTTTTGTGTCTTATTTTATTTTAATTGATTGAATGAAAGTTTTGGACACCTTCAAATGTACATCCTCAGCACAATATAAAGTTTTAGAATTCTCTATTGTTGAAGATCCAATTAAATGTCGATTCATCATAAAATGAGTAAAGTTTTTTATTTATATAGGCTAAATTTCTAAATGAACTTCACTGTAGTACTCAGTACAACAGAGAATTCTAAAGATTGAATATTATGTTGAGGATGATCACTTGAAGGGGTCCAAAAAGTTCAATTAATCAATTAAAAAATAAAAAAAGGTCATAAAAAATATATCTTAATTAAATTCTTTCCCTTTCCCGATTCATAATTAAAATATTGTATTTAATTTTAAATTTAGGGAACGAAGAAAAGTTATTTTTATTATAGACAAAAGGATCAGCCGGGGCTCGAACCCGGGATCTTTGCATGTGTACTGCAATGCTTTGTCATAAAAGCTTTAGATCCTATATCCACTAAGCTACTGATCCCTAAACCCAAACTAATACCTATTGTCTATATGAATTATGGAATTTCTTTTTTTAATCCTCTCCTCCTTCATTTTTCGCAGCGTAGGCCTTGATTCATTAATTAAACAATTAAATATTCCAGCGCCATCCCAATTGTATTTAATTTTAATAAAAAAAGGGGCGGTTTATGAAATGCGGAGGGCCACATCATTCCATTCTCTTAAAATCAGTCAAATAGATCCTACTAAATTTAAAAGATACATTTTTTTCATACTGGATTTTAAATATGTGCATCTGAATAAGAGTTTAACACAATTTCTTACCGATCGTCAAATATAAAGCATAAAATACCAGTGGATAAAAAATACTGTCAACAGTAGAAAGAATCCAGATTCTGCGAAGTACTCTCTGCAGAAATTTATTGGGAATTCTAGGTCGATGAATTTTCTTAGCTGTTTACAAAATCAAATAAGGAAATTAATAAATTAAATATATATATATATATATATATATTTGTAATAGAAGGGCTAAAAAATATTACCTAAGAATAAATAATTCATATATCTTGTTAAACAAAGAGGTAGAACAGATAATAATATTGTAGTTCCGTAGAAGATCTGAAACTAAATACAGAAAAGTAAGTAAAGAATTAATAAATAAATTAAGGTTGCCATATGTTCTGTTTTCCGGACAAATCATCTTTTCGAATTTCTGACGGGGTAGAATATTGAAATCTGGCGAAATGTTTTCTGGTGATATACAATTAATAGGCTATATGGGCTATAGGGTATAATAATCAATGAGTTTATCGAAGTTTAAATTTTTTACGTGTTTTTTTTACACATTTTCTCTACTAAGCGAAATCACTGGAGCAACTTTTCCTTGCGTAATTGCGAGGAATATTACTAGTTTAATATATACGGTTTTTCGATAGATAATACAATCTTTGCAATCAATAATAAATAAATAAATAATACTAATAACTGAGGATTTAATAGAAGGAAGTCCAAGAATAAATAAAAATATTATTTCCAATAAAAGAGTAAAACTTCTAATATAATAATAATGTTTGCAATCAATATTACAAATTTTGAAACCAATTAAATTTTTACATAAATATATTTCTAAAATTTAACTTTATAATACCACCATTATGAAGACATGAAGACAATAAATGAAAAATAGCCATCGATTCTCGTCTAATACTGAAGCAACTCTGTGCGTAGATTAATGAACGAATGAATAAAACGTCACCTTCTCTTTATATATATATATACAAAGAACATATTTATCGCCCGAGTGGTTTCGATGAAACTACCTAATTTGGAGATTTTTTAACAAGATAAATTCATTATAATCCACAATATTTCAACTGTACTTCTCTGTTCATCATCAGCTGTATGGCTAAGCATGTATTCCCAAGCTGAGCCTTGTTCGAAATGTTTTGCGTTCTAACAAGTTAACTCATCTCTCAAGGTTATATTTCTATTATAGGTTTATTCGTCTATTTATTTCAATATTTATTCAATTTTTCTACCAAGGGTCATAATTATAAAGTTAAATAGCTAGAAAATATGTGAAAGCTAAAATTATTTATGGATCCTTCTAATTTTATATTATATTTATTTTAGGACTTGAAAGCTTAATCAAATTAAATATTTTTATTTAACATAAGACTTTAAGAAATCAAGCCGTTGATTTTTAAAATAATATATAATTTAATATGGTATATATAATAATAATATCTATATATATATAAAATTAAGGTTTTATCTGTACATTGCTCCAAATCACGCCAACTTTTGGTTGCACACGTTTCAATCAAAGTTATGAATGAAAACACCCTCAACAAAATTCATGTCTGTATGTTTCAGTGGTTTCCGCGAAATGTTGCTCACGATTCACGTAAGAACGGCTGAAGGAATTATTATGAAATTTCATATTTGCATCAGATGACTTCTAACTTATGTCGGAGGGGTGGTGGGTGGGAGTGGGGTTTGAGGGTGGGTCCAGTGGGGTTGACGGGGTGGGGGTCGAGGGGACTAGGTGGGGGGTGTTGTGCGGAGGTGGAGGACGCGGGTTAGGGTCCGGGGTGGGCGGGATGCGGGGCTGGTGAAGGGGGGTCCAGAGGCGTAGTGGGGTGGTACGGAGGTGGGGGTTCAAGGTGGGTGGGGTGGAGTGTTGTGGTGGTGGTGTGAGGGGTGGGGTGGGGGTCCAGGGGGTGTATCCTTCTGGCTAACAAGAGGGCCGCCGAAGGCGGGCCTTGCAGCTAGTATTATATAATATACTAA
Organism: Forficula auricularia; assembly: GCA_024734495.1. NCBI lineage: Eukaryota > Metazoa > Arthropoda > Insecta > Dermaptera > Forficulidae > Forficula > Forficula auricularia. The sequence goes on from JALMQS010000074.1 coordinate 8,570,406, forward strand.
TATATCGTGGGTTTATTGCAAAAAGTCATTAAGTGCACTTTTGATGGATTTAAAAATAAAAGTACGTTGTTGTGAGTTGGAAAACTCATTAAGTGCATCAAAATAACACACATGTGCTTGTGTTATTTTGATTCACTTAATGAGCTTTTGCATCGATAAATATGAACGAAACTCACAACGACTTACTTTTATTTTTATTTAGGAACAAATCAAAGATTTTAGTAGAAATATTTTTACTAAAATCTTTGATTTGTTCCTAAATAAAAATAAATTCACTTTTCAATATTATATAATTGGTTGATTTTTGAAAAAATTCCATCTTTTTTCAAAAAAAGAAACTCAAAAAAGATGCTTAAATCTTTACATTAATGACTTACTTTTAGATTTAAATCCATCAAAAGTGTACTTAGTGACTTTTTGCAATAAACCCACGATATATTCCAACTAGTATTTTTATAAAATTAAAAATTTAGATTAGACGTCTGAAAATATGTCCTTTTTTTTGCTCTTCACTATATGGCAACCGTAAATAAACATAAAATTGTATTGTTATACCATTGTGCTCACGTTGGACATCAGAACAACTCGAGATGTTAGTTTAAAGTTGGGTCGGGTTCCGTCCATAGCGAAAGGCTGCTCGAAGGTTTTCTCCCGGCCATCAGCATCGGTTACTGTAACCTAAGCAATAACAGAAAAAATATAAAACAGTGATAAACCTAGTTTATAATCAGTGTCTTAACTAGCATTTTATAAGCCCTTTAATTTTTTTAGGAAGATCAATAGAAAACAAATTTTGATTTATAAAAAGAATATAAAATTATATACTAACTTGAATGACAAAGATGAACTTAAATGACCAATCAAATTTAGTGTATGAACTTCCTTCTGAATGTTGAAAATGGTATTATTGGCAAAACTAATATTTTTCAAGAGAATGGCACGACATAAAAATGTGGTCCCTAACAAGGGACGAATTTCCATTATAGATTGCATTTTGAAAGAAGTATCATTTATTAGAAAAACCAAATAATAAGATAAAATAAAATTCTTTATAAAACATTTTATAATTAAAATTTGTCTCTTGTTTTTTTCTTTGTATTTTTCGAAATATCTCAAAAACGGTTAATACTATCTTTAAGATGTTGAGGAAGTATAGGGTTTTTTCGGTAAAAAATTACACCTTAATTGTTTATTTCTGAGCTTTTGAACTTTTATTTGAACATCTTCAGGGCTATAATGTTATACAATTTCTCATAATATGTATACAATTAGAGTGATCCTTATTTTCAAGCTTTACAAATTTATATGTGGTAACCCACTTATTTGTTCCTTTATATAAATAACTAATTTTTGAAAAATTTTGGATCTATTAGTTAACCCCACGAGACTCAAAATTAATAAATTTTTGTAAAATCTTTATATTTCTATATACACTTTGTTTTTTGTTGTTAGAGTTCGTGGCTGTGATGAAACTGTATTAGATGAAGGAGGTATCAGCCAAAGTTGGATGCGCTGGGTTCATTCTGAACCTTTGGGCGCAGGCACGTTATAAATTTACAGGAAGCTACAATTTTTATTTTTGACAAGGCTTGGTTCGATCACATATGTGTACCGCATTTTGTATATAACTCCCAATTAACTGAAGATAGGCAAATAAATTCAGGCCGAAAGGTTTTATTCAGGGTGTTTTATTGAACCCAGCGCATCCAACTTTGGCTGATACCTCCTCCTTCATCTAATTCATTTTGTTTTATTATTTCTTTGATATACAAGTATACTACTAATTTCACTAGATGTCAAATCAAAGTTTTATGATTTGAATTTGAATTTTGTAAACATTCATTTGGATTCTAAAAAACTTCCAGACATTACTGGAAATAATTATGATTGACTTGCAATCATAGCTACAGCTTCTAGGATTTCCTGATCTATAATTTCAAGTTTGTTTCCAGTTGTTGTCGTGTTTGATCTTATTCGGTTTATATATAGTTAGTATGATTAATTTATGTAAAATTACAAAAGTTTAAATTTGTTAAATAAATAAATAAAATGGTTTGGAAAATTTGATGTGTTTCGGAATGTTACTGGATGTGAAGTAATAGTAGGATTGAATAAAAGAATTCAATTTTATATATAAATATTGTTTCGGTCCTATTTTGAAGTATTATAGCAATAATCAATTTCCATTAGCATTTTGTTTGGGCTTGAATAATTCTTAGAACAACTACATATCAACACTTGATATAGCTATTTCTAGTATTTAAGGTAGTTCTTTCACAAATGCAAAAATTCAAGAAGTCTTTGAAACTTGGAATACACTCGGGAGCAGCTAAATCGACCCAACCTCCAAGCGCGCATACAAAGTTGTTTTTCTTTTAAATGGCCAAGCCGATATTTATAAAATAAATATATCTTTAAAGCTTATTTATTTATCTTTATATTGATATCAATTTCAAGCAAATCTGCTCATTACTTTTTAAATTATGTGATCTGAATGGCTGAACTGGAAAAATTGCTGTTCCTAGCTGCCGCTACTTGTTAGTTACAATTTCCTTATAAAAACCAATGTAACCAATTATTCTTATTAATCGATTTTCAGCAATTGACCTGAACACATCTACGCAAATTGACACAATTGTTTTTAGAAAATCATGGATACTAAGCCAGAAGTTGCCGCTCAAGTTGTTGCTCTGTTGGAACAGAGCCTTAGCCAAAGAGAAGTTGCTCGTCAATTGAACTTAAGTCAGTCTACTGTCTCAAGGGTCTACAGAAGGTTTCAGGAGACTGGTGCCTTCACTCGGAGACCGAATACCCGCCGCCACCGGTGCACGTCTGAGAGGGATGACCGTTTTATTGTCACGACGTCTCTCCGAAACCGCCACCTCACTGGTGTCGATGTCCAGCAGCAGCTGAGAGAAGTTCGAGGTCTGGCTGTCAGTCGGTGGACAGTCAGAAGACGCTTGAAGGAAGCCAACCTCACTTGCAGAAGACCTGCCTCTGGGCCAAAATTAACCTCACGTCACCGTCAAGCTCGACTTCAATTTGCTCGAGAGCATCTCAATTGGAGTATCGACCAATGGCGGGCTGTCCTTTTCACAGATGAGTGTAGAGTGTGCATTCATGGAAGTGACAGGAGAAGTCGGGTCTACAGGCGTCAGGGAGAGCGATTTTCTCAATGCTGTTTCTCTCAAACAGTGTCACATGGTGGTGGTTCCTGCATGATTTGGGGTGGCATTTCTCTGGAGGGAAAAACAGATATTGTTTTTGTGCCTGGTGGAGGCCGGGGAGGGGGTCTAACAGCTGACCGTTACATTGCTGACATTCTTCTGCATCATGTTGTTCCTTATAAAGGATTTATTGGGGAAAATTTTTTACTGATGCATGATAATGCCCGGTGCCACACTGCGATGGTCACTCGGCAATACATGACCGAAGTCGCTATCCACACCATAGAGTGGCCAGCGCTAAGCCCAGACATGAATCCCATCGAACATATGTGGGACCACCTCAAACAAAGGGTTCGAGCCAGAAATTCGGTACCTTCGACCATTGATGAGCTTAAGACAGCTTTGTTAGATGAATGGGAAGGCATCCCTCAAGATTTTATAAAAAAACTCATCAGGTCGATGCAGGATCGCATGCGGGCTGTTATAAAAGCTAGAGGGGGCAACACAAATTATTAAGAAAATAAATTTTCTTTGTTATGTTTAAAATGTCAATTTTATTTTAATTTTGAACATCCCTACTTTTCCTTTCCTTTACACCCTTTTTTCCTTTCATTGTCATTCAGATCACATAATTTAAAAAGTAATGAGCCGATTTGCTTGAAATTGATATCAATATAAAGCTAAATAAATAAGCTTTAAAGATATATTTATTTTATAAATATCGGCTTGGCCATTTAAAAGAAAAACGACTTTGTATGCGCGCTTAGAGGTTGAGTCGATTTAGCTGCTCCCGAGTGTATAAGTCATTAAAAGCATAATACACATACTGTTAAAATTTGAAGACGATTTACCATACCAAACATGAAATAATTGCAATTAAAAATTACATTTTTACATAGGGTAGATAGGGAAAGGGTGGGGATATGATCATTATTTTATTTTTTTTCATTGAAGAACTTTCACCATCTTGATGAAAAACTAATATTTGTTAGAATAATATAATTAACTTAAAAAAAAAATTGAAATTATTTACCACGTAATTTTGATAAAAAAAAAACATATTTGGGCGATTATTTTTAATGGAGGGGATATAAGATCAATGGCTTGGAAACGATCCGGCTAGAATGTGTGTATCCATATAAGAATTTAGTAATGTGAGTGGACAGTCACGTTAAAAAAAACATAACCTAAAATTTTAGTTCCGTTCATATTTATAGAGTGGTTACGAGGCTAAAACTTTTTGTTTGGATTGTCGCGAAAGAACCTCCTTAAAACAAAATTAAAAAAAAAAAAACTTAATAATAATTAAATTTATTTTTGAATTTAAAATATTCTTTATCGACAGTTGATTTACCTGAATTTCATGTAGTCCGAATTTATATTTTAATGGGTTCCATTTGGCAACATAAAGCGGACTATCTTTTTCGTTATTACATTCTATCCAGTTTCCTTGGTCAATCCTTGTGCGGACATAGACAATTTTCGAAATAGAAAACGCTAGAATCCTAGAAAAATATAAATGTTAACAAAAATATATCAAATAAAAACTATCATAAAACGTTTATAAGAGTCCAAGTTTTAGATAGAAGAGAAATATAGGAAAATCATAAGAGATCTATTAGAGATGGAAAGAAAAGATTTTGTTTTGCCGAGAGTATCAGAGTTGTCGAATGATAAAGAGAAACAAAGAGGTTGTCCTCTGCTTGATGCAAATAAACATACACACATATATATCAAATATAAATATGTATATAAATACTTTATTAGTTTGAGACTATAGTTTCCAAGGCTTGGTCTTCATCATCAATCTTTTTAATTAGAGATATTTAATCTATTATTTCTCATGTGATCAATCACCAATTGGATATTGAAAATTTCTTGTCATAGCAAGCTAGCTACTCAAACACTTGTGTGTTGACAACAAATTTTCAATATCCAAATGGTGATTGACCACATGAGAAATAATAGATAAAATGTTTCACTTATCGTATCAATAATTAAATTATTGAAATGGAATCGTAGGAAATTGACAAAAATTAAAAACAGTTTTATCATTTAATAGGCCTGACATTTCGACACTTTATTTATGACTTCTTCAGCGGCTTATTACACGACTCAATTGTTTGATGCTCTTGAAACTATGAGAAAAACATTATTCGATTCTTTCTTTTTAACAATACATCAATAGTTCACAACAAAAGATAAAATTTTATTAACTATTTATCTTTTGTTGTGAACTATTGATGCATTGTTTTAAAAGAAAAAATTGAATAATGCTTTTCTCATAGTTTCAAGGGCATCAGACAATTGGGTTGTGTAATAAGCCGCTGGAGAAGTCATAAATAAAGTGACAAAAACGTCCGGCCTATTAAATGATAAAACTCTTTTGTCCAACTTCCTACGATTCCATTTCAAGAGTAGATCAAATATTTCTAATTAAAAAAACTGATTGATGAAGGCCAAGCCTTCGAAACTATAGTCTCAAACATATAAAGTACTTCTGTTTTCTGTTAAACCTCCTGATGAAGGGTCCATAGCCCGAAATATGTATAGAGAGGGTAAAAACAACCCTTCTGACATATAATTAATAATAATCCATTCCATCTCACGTTTATTAAAAATCAAAATGTTTCGAGAGAAATTCTCCCTTGATCAATGAAAAATTGGCAAAATGTAGCTGTCTAAGAAAATTCAAAGATTCACAGTTGCAAATAGCTACCTAATATGCTGAAGGAGACAATAAAAGAGTGTATTCTTCTGCTGGAATTATAAATTTTATTTATTTATAACGAGACTCATAGTTTCGAGGGCTTTGTTCTCTTTCATCAGTCTATTACAATGTATTCACAGGAATTAATTTATCCTGTGAATACATTGTAATAGAGCTGATGAAGAGGGCAAAGCCCTCGAAACTATAGTCTCGTTATAAATAAATAAAATTTATAATTCCAGCAGAAGACACACTCTTTTATTGTCTCCTTCAATATATAAAAATTCTGCTACTCTCGGCAAAAACTTTCAATTTACCTAATATGCGTTGATGTTTCAATTTTAGTTAAATTTTCTTTATATGGGATCCAAAACATTGCATGTTTTGGATTGGTGATTAATGCGATCGGCCAGGAGTTGTGTTGATTATCAACAAAAGAGAATATCCCATGATCAATCGCGACTAGTCTGAAACTTAAAAATGCATTCTGTTAATTGAGATTTGTCTTTAAATGCAAATATTCTTAGTCAAAATGTAGTCCAGAGCACAGACATGGTTCTGGCCAAAAATTGGTTTGGGGGGGGGGGGGGGGGGGCAAGTAACATATCAATTTATATAAAAAAAATCGCTAATCTATCTATCTATCTATATCTATACTATATATATTGCGCTTAAACATCCATGTATTACTAGGAGGAGTTAGCAACGAATAGACATATGGGTCTAAATTCAAAACTTATATTTTTTTAAAATATTTTATATATATATTATATATGTATATTAGAGTGGTCTTTAAGTACGAATTGTAACTGCTCGAATGGTTTAAAAGGTTTGAAATAAATGTAAAAATATGTGTGCAAAAGCCCAGCCACAACCTCCTAAATCATTTAGAAAACATGCCACAGAGAACTTGAATTTTTACATTGAAATGAAATAGGAATTTCAGGTTTCACGATTATTATTTAATTATGACCACAATATTGCTCGAAAAAAATTTGAAAAACAGCAGATATTTCATACTTAGTTGTAACTGTCTCTCGCCATTTATAATATCGTCTAACATTTGTATTAAATTTTAGTAGCAGTATTCTATAAAAAATTCAAAGTGCTGCCAAATCTAATAACAGCAATAGCAATAGCAAATTTTTTTCGACCAATATTTGCTGTCACAACTAAATAATAATCGTGGAATTCAAATTCTACGATTATTATTTCTACTAATTACCTTCTAAACATAAAATATTGGCATATTTTTTTCTGGAATCAGCACAGTTCACTCAACAATACTGCAAATTTCATAAGATTTTCACCATAAATGTCAAAGATACAAATATTTTTCATTGTAAGTACAAGTTCTTTTCGGAGGTTAGGAAACGGCTATTATACCAATATTTCAAAGTCCAATACAACAAAAACCAATTAAGATAAATAGATAAAATTTGGTATACTTTCATAACTATGTGGGAAAATAATAAGCTGACGAATTCTGATGTGGCCATACACTTGACTTTACCATACAACCTGGCCCCTAAAATTATTTATAATCAGTAGGGGGGGGGGGTTAGTTTTTGCATTTTTATACTTCTGGGGTCCCACTGATTATCTATACAAAATTTGGTTGAGTTTGGTCAAATGGCCTAAATTTTAATTTTTGGGCGGTTAGTTTTTGCATTTTTAGACTTCTGGGGTCCCACTGATTATGTATACATAATTTGGTTGAGTTTGGTCAAATGGCCTTGATTTTTAATTTTTAACCCCTCCACCCCCCCTTAATTTGGGCCGATATGCACCAAAATCTAATCAGCTCTTAATCTCAATGGACCAAAACTACGTGTGAAATTTGGTTTCGATATTCACACTAGTTTTTGAGCTAGCTCGTCCACAAAATTTGGTAACGCACAGACTAACTAACTAACAACCAGACAGACTAACAGACATTTTGACAAAACAATTATTATCCCAAAAAATATATTTTTTTCGATGTTCACTTATTAGAGCTTTTTTGTAGAGCGAAATGCCATGGTTTCACTCAATTTTTTTAATCAAAATAGTTTAAGCCGTTTTTGAGATATTTCGAAAAAAAGAAGGAAAAAAATACTTATTTCATGCACGATTACAATACTTGACCATTGAATCACTAGTCTCCTATTTCGCAACTAACTCCACTTTAGATGACAAAGGGCTTAACCCACCCACTTATACCCCCCAAACCAACCTCATGGGCAAAATAATTTTCAGGCCCCAAATAATTATAAAAGCCATTAATAAATTAAATTCCAACTCCGACGCTGGCCCGGATGACATCCCACCAATTCTCATTAAAAAATGCGCCCCTGAACTTGCCCCTATTTTATTCAAGCTATTCCAACTCTTTTACGAATCGGGCATATTCCCCAAAAGCTGGAAAATAGCCAGGGTCACACCTATTCCTAAAAAAGGAGACTCCTCACAAATCTCTAATTACAGACCTATCTCAATCACCTCTGTTCTTTCCAAAATAATGGAATTGGTTATAAACCAACACGTCCTTCATCACTTAGAAAATAATAAATTAATTCACGATAGGCAATATAGATTTAGAAAAAATCGTTCCACAGGCGACATCTTAACCTATGTCACCCACACCTTGAACAAAACTCTAGAGGCCGGAAAAGAAACCCTCGCTGTAGCCCTTGATATCACCAAAGCTTTTGACCAGGTTTGGCACAAAAATCTTCTTGCCAAACTGCCAGCCTTTGGATTCACACCAACACTTCGCAAATGGATAGAAAGCTTTCTGACAAACCGAAGTATAAAAGTTGTGGTGGATGGAATATCATCTGAATCGTTCTCCACAAACGCTGGTGTTCCCCAAGGCTCTGTAATCTCCTCCACACTCTTCCTAATTTATATAAACGACCTTATCGATCAAACGTCAAACCCCACTCATTGTTTCGCCGACGATAGCACTCTACACGGCAAACCCTCACTCCCGAATAATCGAATCAATGTTGCCTCCTCAATTACTCTCGACCTAGACAAACTGAATAAATGGGGATTTAATTAACTTTAATTCAAACAAGACTCAATGTTGTCTAATTTCTAGGCGCGAAAATAAAGATTTCCCTGATATTCACTTCGATTCGAATACCCTGAAAATGTGTGACAGCCTATCCATGTTGGGCGTCTCTGTCGCATCTGACCTGTCTTGGAATGAACACATCTCCTCTGTGGCGAAATCTGCAGCAAGGAAGATTGGCTTCTTATTCAGGTCCAAGCGATTTTACAAACCCCCACAACTTCTCACCATCTACAAGGCCCAAATCCGCCCCTGTCTCGAATACGGCTCTCATATATGGAGAGGAGCCTCAAAATATTCTCTTGCTACCCTGGATGCAATTCAGAAACGAGTCGTCAGGCTAATTGACGATTCTACCCTCACCGACTCCCTCGACTCACTGGCTCATCGAAGAAATGTCTCTGCCCTTTCCCTTTTCTATAGATACTATCACGGCAGGTGCTCTGATGAGATAAAATCAATAATTCCCCCCAAAGCATGCTTTGCACGTAGCACGCGTTTTGCCGACTCCAACACTCTTTCGCGGTCAAATTGGAAAAGTGCCGGACCACTTCATTCGCCAATACATATATCTCCACGACTTCAAGGAACTGGAACTCTCTCCCAGCCTCCATCTTCCCCAGCACCTATAATCTTCAAACCTTCAAAACCGGGGTGCATAGACACCTACGTCTACACCCTCTCACTTAATCAACTTTCCCTTCTCTTCGGTAATGCAAGGGTCTTTCGAGATCCATAGGAGCTGCATCTTTACTGGTGCACCCCTTCTTGCATTCGATTGCATTAAAAAAAAAATACCCTGTATGGTAAAGTAAAGGGTTACCTCACAGTCTATGATAAAAAATATATATATAAAAAAATTCGACATTTTCCAAAATAATCATTCTATTAAAATTGTAGATGATTTTTGATTTCGGGGAAAATGAATAGATATAACTCATACATTTCATCATATTTATGTTATCTTAATTAGTTTAACAGCTACAATGTTCGGGCATAGAGACACATTATGTTATTTACTACAAGCGGTCTAGGAGTATAACGTCTGACATACCTATACAGTATGAGTATATAGATGTGGTGCGGGTCCAAGGCCTATAGGCTGCAGCCTAGGTAGCCTATGCTCAGTTATTTATTTACAATCTAATCTAGATACTTACATTAGTCTACACTATTTTATGTTACTTATTAGTTTTCTAACAATGAAGTTGTTAGTTAGCTAGCTCTTCTGCCTTAATTAATAAAGTAAAGGGTGTGTAGTTTCACAGTGAAACTACACACCCTTTACTTTATTAATTAATATCATGTTTCACTTAAAACCTACACCACTCTAAGTAAAATCTTCTACCTTACTTGTTTTGGCTAGGTTTTAAGACGAATATTTTATATTTTTTTCTTTTTCTATATTCGGGGTTATCCGATGATAGGATCTTTTTGATCATTTTTTTTATATATTGATATTGATACAAGAAGTTGCACCAAAATTGTCTCTGGAATGTTCATCAGTTCGCCCACTTGCTATTTTTTGCAGATCGGTTTGATCGTTGCCAATGGAATTTTCGTCTATTTGCCTTCCTGACTCTATTTTTTCATTTCTAACTTTGAAAGCCTCTGTCGCGAAGTTTTGAAAATTGTTTCGTTTTTGATAAATTTTGCCAAATTTTCCATGTATTCTTTTTCTTAGATTCCTCTGATTCTGATCATTTTGTAGAGGGGGAATTAAAAGAGAATGTTCTCTATAGTTTCTTCAGACTCAGAATATGCGGACAACAGACAGACAGTATAGCGAAACTAGTATAGTTTTACTCTTGAATGGAACCCTAAAAGTAGTCCGTTTTTACTCCTCCTAGTTGTGTAATTACACAAGATTCAATGGAAAATAAGTAGAAAATCATACTTACTATCTGTTATCTTTCCAATCACCAAGTTCTAACTCTAGAAATCCAGCTTTTTGAAGAGTATACATGTTAGGTACAGTTCCTCCAAGAGTATGAAAATGACCGCATAAGTAGGCCAGTGAATTCGGGTACTGTCCGATAAGATTTCGAATACTAAATCCGGTAGGTGCTAAAATGCACGAAGTCGGGTAATGACCAAACCAAATGGTGTAATTAACGTCATGTTGAAAAGTTGATTTAGCCAAATGTTCAATGTATTCGGTTTCATTAAAAGTCAAAACTCCGATAAAATTGAAAGGCCTTTTCGGTCCAGGTTCTAAGCATGCGTCAATTCCAATAAAAGAGTATAATTCATCATCTATTTTAATCTCATGAGAATAAGATCGGGGATATTTTTGGCCTTGAATCGAATATTTTCGATAATAGTTGAGATGAGAACTTGGACTAGGAACGTTGAAGTTGTCTGAAAATAAATAGTAGGATTAATTATTTTGTAAAATTGTAAAGCGCTTAATTTAATCAATAATCTTAGAAATAAGTTGTGATAAGAAATTAAAAAAGAATATACAAGTTATTTATTTATCCTTGACATTTTCTATGAGATTATGACGTTTAATAAGTCATGAATTCATCAATAATTTTACTATTCTATAAAATTTATAAGAATTTTCAATCAGTAGGTTCGGGAGACAAAGCAAACCACTTGCCTGCAAGACTAAGGAAATTTCTAATTCAATCGAATTTTTATATTTTATTTACTTTACCGAAAAAATTTAAAAATAAGCCAAGTGAGAGTCTGCGTCGCATACTGAGGGTTCCTGATCTAATATATATATATATATATATATATTACACTTATCGACAAAAATTAAACAAAAATATTACCCCGTAAATCTAACAATGGATTCCAGTATACGATGATTATCATGAAATTTCCCGATTTTTTACAACACGCCAGAGTTTTGAGATATTATCGGTCAAAACGACGAAAAATGCCATTTTGACCTATTTTCGAGTCCCATTAAATATTAAAAGAGCAATATTTGAAATCAAAATATTTTAAAATTAGTGGATACAAAATACTTGGTAGGTTTCACATTAAGATATAAAAATAAATTCGTTTTATTTTTATATCTTAATGTGAAACCTAACAAGTATTTTTTATCCAATAATTTTAAAAAATGTTTCACCAAGTACCAACACCAAATTCCTTAAAAACTATTCAAAATATTTTGTTGACGTAATAGAAAACAGCTTCCTCTTTGATATTCAAATCACCACTTGTTTTTAGCTCAATTAGAACTCGAGTTATAACTAAAAAAACTAAGACTTAGGTTTTTATCTATGTTTATTATCCTTTATAATCACGTAATTTTAGCTTTTTAGTTATAACTCGAGTTCTGATTGAGCTAAAAACAAGTGGTAATTTGAAAATCAAAAGGCTGTTTTCTATTAAGCCAACAAATTGATTTCAAATATTGGTGTTTAATATCTAATGGGACTCGAAAATAGGTCAAAATGGCATTTTTCGTCGTTTTTTTTTTTTTTTTTTTTTAATGATATTGATGTGAGAAGGAGATACACCAGAAGGTGGATCCCCTAAAGGCCTGTATGGGCTGGCCCCTCAATCGTGAAAAGAACAGAGCAGAAGGAAAAGAAGCCGGGATCACGAGCCAATCTCAGAAACTTAGATACAATTCAATATCCAATTTACCAAGGTTTTAGGGGCTTCGAGCAGTGGTAAATTCTCCGCGCGATAAATTCGGTTAAATTTATCTCCCACTTTTGACCGATAATATCTCTAAACTCTGACGTGTTGTAAAAAATCGGGAAATTGCATGATAATCAGCGTATAAAACTCTACTGGAATCCATTGTTAGGTTTACGGAAAACATTTTGTCGAACAGTGTTATCAGTGGCGGGGATGCTGTCCAAAATGCATTGATTTGTAGAACTGTCTGTCTATTACTACTTGGGATTATAGCCCTCTGCCCCCTATGATTAAATCAATTATAAATTTTGTCAAGCCCTAATGTCCTAGAGTTGTGCAAAATTTTATTTAGTTCTCACAAGCAGAGATTAGCTGAGGTAAGAGAGGTTATACCATCCTTGTTAAGGTTTTGACCAGGTTTCCTTAACAACTTATGGCAAATGTCGGGATGGCTAATGCGTCGTTTCCTCCTGGTATCGGGTTTTTATGCGGAATTATTAAAATTATGTTTTGTCTTTTGATGGAAATCTATGATCATGTTATTTGTAAATGAGCATACATTTCTATTTTTTTTTCTTTTTCTTGTTTGTTAATTGTTAATTTCTTTTAATTGATTTGTATTTATGTTTATTAATTTCTGTAGTTAATTTGTATTGATGTTTTGTTGACCTAGCCACCGAGGACTTGTGCCTCTAAGCAGGTCGAGTAATAAAGATTTATTTATTTATTTAAAAAAACCTTCATTTTTTTCAAATTTTATTTTATTCTTCGCTCCTTTTGTAAATTTCATCGAATACGGTATCATAAAATTTTACGTTATTTTTGAAATTTAACACTAGATTTTTTATGACACGGAATGAAATCACTCTGAATGTTTTGAAATTTTAGGGATGCGCCGCATCCACAGCATCCATGGACCACACGCCTCTGATATATATGTATATATCACTATATAAATGACTTGTCGCTCCGTGAATTCAATAGGTCAGCCAAGAGACCGTAAATATATAAATATCTTCCAATTTACTTGAGATATCAAATTTTTCTTGGAAATTTTTAGTATTTTTTAATAATCGGTATACTTATGAAATATCTTAAGTTGTTCAAAGAGTAGATATAAATTCCGATTGGAATCAAGGGAGGAGAGTGAATTAGTCATGTCGCAAAAAAAATAATGTCCTTAATTAATTAAAAATTAATGAGCCGCAGAGCTTTGAGATTTGAAAATTAAGTTTTCTTGAGATTGGAAGAAATATTCCATGATTTTTGGTTAAATTCAAAAGACCGGAAGTGCATGTTTACTTGAAGATTTTTGTATTTTGCAATTTCGTCTTTTTCCAGTTTTCTCAAAACGGCTTGAGGGAAACACAAATTGAAGTAATTTGAATGAAGAAAATTTGTATGATGATTTCAAATATGCGAGAAACTAATGTGAAAGTCGTGTGGTGCCCACACGAGTTGATTTTGTTAATCTTGTGAAGTTGAATTGAAAGGATAAATTGAATGTGTATTGTTCTAGTTAATCAATGGCTCGCCTTGAAAGTTATTTCAAATGGTAATCAGATTGAATCATTTGGGAATATATTCATCATTATTCATTTAAAGAGCTATTGCGAAGCAATAATAACATTTTTATAAAAAAATCTGGCGGGGTTTAAGTATACCACGTGACTTTACATACACAATATACATACGGCTACTTATTTATGTGTTTATATAATTTTATTTCAATTTAATAATATAATAAAATATATTAAACGAATATCGCATTTTTGAAAAGTATTGATGTCGAGATTATTCCAGACCTTGATATTTCCCAGAATCCAAAAAGTGTATTTTAAAAATATCTCTGTATACAGTCCCCAAAATTGTAAATGTTTAAATGTACTTCAATGGCAAATCTTTTTTACGTTTTTTCAAAATTTTTCAAAAAAAGGCCGAATAAATATTAATAAATAAATAAATGTTTAAATTTTGAACTTCATTTTAAAGGAAAAAGTTGGCAGGTATTTGGTATTATATGAAAATTTTTGTCAAAATTTAGTTTTTTAATTCATTAGACTTTTTTGAGATATTTTGAAAAAACGAATAAAAAAACAAAATTTTTTTCATTTATGATTATAATATTCGATGAAATATGATCGTAATTCTTCTTAGAGTAAAATTGATAAATCAACCAAATTTTCAGAGAGGGTGTCAAATTTTGATAAAACTTTTCACTTATTTCTCCAATTTGTTTATCATATTACCTATATGTATTTCTAATATACGTCAAAAAATATTAATTTTACAACGATTACAATACTTTCCCATTCATTTTCTTATGGTTATTAAAAAAAAAAAAACAAACTAGAACCGATAAATCATTTGACCAGTTGATTTATTATCGATTTGAAGAATAAATAAGTTATAAACATGATAAAATATTTATTTCCGATACTTTTGAATTTAAATGACAACTGGTTTTATTGATTAAGCTGTAAATCAATTTCAAGCTGTGAGATATTTTTTATTTAAGCATAGGTGATCACGCGGCAAGTAATTTCTTATCATAGATGGCCATTTGGGCGACAGTCTAAATTAAGCCCATGCTATTTCGAAGCTTAAAGAAGCGAAGGAGATCTATTTTAAGAATTTATTTGATTAATTAGACACTAAGCTAGATTTTTTTCCAATGACATGTTGAAAGCAGCGGTTCCTTATTTGATCACTCAAGTGCAGTAAAATGGGAGAAGTTGATTGCAAGCCAATCCATGCATGTCTTCTGATTTAATTTAATCGGAGATCAACTCACCATCTCCAAGATCATTAAGCCCTATTATGGTAGCTATCGGAGCAACTTTGTATTTAGTTACTTTTTAGTTTTTCGAAATTTCTCGAAAGGAGTCGAAACGATTTTGATTAAGCTTTTTGGTTAAGAAGATGGTTTTAAGCCCTACAAACAAAATAACTTAATATAATATAAACGAAAAAATAATCTTTCAAAGATAAATAATTAATATCTCAGAAAATAATCAATTTTACGCGATGTTTTATAAGAAGATTGTAGTCAGATATTCAGTGAATTTTTTATATAAACAGAGTTAACTGTTTTTGGAAAACTTTGAATAGACTAAATAAGTGACTCATTATCAAATTCTTTCTTATTTGTCGTTGATAAGGAGAGAATTGAAAGAATTGGTAGTTTACTTTAATTTTAAGTTAGGCCATTTAAGAACGCTGATAGATATAAAAATCATTTAAAAATGACGAGTTACCTACATTTGATTCATTCGTGAATCGAATGTAGGTGATTTTTGTTAGATATTAAGTAATAATAATATCTGAATTTATATATTTCTGTGTAAGAAATAATGAATTTTTAAATATTTTTCTAATTAATATATTGAATAATAATTAATATATCAAAGAGAGTTGTTTTTGACCGCGTTTTTAAACAAGATATATATATATATATATCGTGGTCAAAAACAACTCTCTTTGATATATTAATTATTATTTAATATATTAATTAGAAAAAAATTTTGTAGCTCTCTCCCAACTCCCAACATCATTTTAAAATGAATTGCATTTCAAATAATTTAACCTACTTCTTCTTTAAGAGATCTTGGCAGAAATATCTTACACCCCATGATAAACAAAATATTGACCCTTTCCCAAAATAATAATTCGATTAAAATTTTAATGCGATTTTGGATTGCGGGAAAAATGAATTACACATAACTTGTTAATTTCATGTTTGTATCTTCTTTAGTTTACGAGATAAAATATCGTGACAAACGCACAGACAGATACTGTATCAACACTATTAGAGTGCCGTTTTACTTTTAATGTAAAAATTTACGATTAATTTCAAAATTGATCGGATTTCTTTGAAAGTGGTGTAAGTCGAATTTTGAAAAAAATGAGTTACTTAATGTTAGTTTTAGTTAGACATAGATTTCTTCTTTTCATATTTATAATATCCCAGTCAATGAAGTAATATCTTCATGAATTCGTCAAAACAAAAATATCGAAATATATATAAAATATATGTATTTATAAAAATATAAATACAAATATCTCGAAATAACAATAAGGACTTAGTAGACCACTTTCAAAGAAAACGGCTCCATTATTGGTTCAAATGTCTAGCCGGGAAATTGATTAGACACACCAAATACATTATATAAGGTATTTGGCCACACATACCCACACAGAGACATTACCACTTTTTGGATAAAGGAGATATTAAAACGAAAATATTCGTAAAAATTAAAAGGGAGTTTTCGGCTAAAACCACTTAGATTAGACATGTTTAATGAGACAATCTCATCAGAATGCACCATATTTCGATATCTAATTCTTGATCCGTTTTCAAGTTCTTGTAAAGCCATTTTAAGTCTGTTGATTTGTCTGGTCAGTCAAAAGGAATAAAGGGTTTCTATACGCTCTCAGTTGTCCTCTTGGAATGACTTTACAAGTACTTAAAAACGACTCCAGTATTAAGTGTCGAAACATTTTAGATTCTGATGAGAATATCTCTTCAAAAATGTCTAATCAAGGCAGTTTTGGCCTAAATTTCTCTTTAGATCAACAACTCAACATACCAAATCACTAAATATAAAATCTGTAAAAACTTCTCCTGTTATTTACGAAAACACTATTTCCATTATTACTTAGAAAAGCCCCATTTCTATTTATTTTTTAGAAATGGAAATCAATTATGAATGATTATTACTAAACGAGGTTAATATTTTATATAAATTTTATTTATTATTTAAGAAAATAAAATAAAAATTTACTATTAATTGAGGAAAAATATATAATATTCCAAATATTCCAAGGGTAATTTATAAATTTGGAATTTTTTTAAGTTAATCTGATGTTTATAATAATTAAGCATTCTTATTCTAGTAGTAAGTAGTTAATTGTAATTATATGTTAGATAAAATACGGCAAAAATGAAAAATAACTAGAAGAAATAAAATTGCCTTTACCATGGTTTCCTCGAATATCCAACCACACAGTCTTGTTAGTTACTTTCGTATTGTCCAGAACATTTTTGTAATGTTTCCATTCGTCGAGAAATTGACCAGATCCCATATTATCCTTTACTTTAGCATCGGTTAAATCACCTAAAATAAATTATTAAAATTCATTATTAGAAAATGTGCACTTTTTGGTTTATCAAAACAAAATGAAGAGTCATATATATGCCTACGAGTCATGGGGATGTTCACCTCAGCGAAATTTTAAAAATTATATTCATAATCTTTAATTGAACAATAAAAAATAATTGATATAAGATTTCTTTTAGAAAATTAAACATATATTTGAGAAAATGGAAGGCTCCCCCTAGCTCCCGAAAAAACTTATACCTATGGTCGGCCCTGAATAAATAGTTTATCAAAATAATTTCTTTGTTTGAAAAGGCAAAATGAATAAAAAAATGAATAAAAAACATTTTTTTTTTTTTGTTATAGATTTGGAAAAAAAATTGATTCTATAATTTTAATAGTTTTTAAGGAATTTAGTGTTGGTACTTAGTGAAACATTTTTTTAAATTATTGGATAAAAAATACTTGGTAGGTTTCACATTAAGATATAATAAAAATTTTTAAGAAAAAATAAAAACCGACTTCAAAAAATTAAGTGCAACAAATATAAAAATACACTAAAAGGTATAAAATAATTATTATCTTATTTAGTTACAACTAAACGACGAAATATTAACACGAAATTACTTTTTAAAGTCGGTGCCAAACAAACTATACCTATAAGCGAGCGTACCCGCCAAACGTACTAAGTAAGATCCGTCGAGTGCGATTCATAAAAGGTGTTTGGCACCAACTTCAAAAAGTAATTTCGTGTTAATATTTCGTCGTTTAGTTGTAACTAAATAAGATAATAATTATTTTATACCTTTTAGTGTATTTTTATATTTGTTGCACTTAATTTTTGAAGTCGGTTTTTATTTTTTCTTAAAAATTTTTATTTTTCTCTTTTTAGTGATGTTATTAATAGTGATTATATCATCAGAACTTGACCAAATTAATATGACACCATCCCTAAGACACCCCCTTTCGGATAAAAAAAGAACCATCGAAATCGGTTCATAAACAAAGAGGTTAGGTCTAAACAAACCTAAACAAACCTAATAAAAAAGGTCTGATACCTATGAAAAAAAATCGAAAAAAAAATGGGACCAATCGGAAGCTAGACTGGACCCAATGCAAAAAAATTTTCAAAATCGGTTGACAATTGGCGGAGATATGAGGTAACATAGGCACAAAAAAAAAAAAAAAAAAAAATTCAATCGAATAGAGAACCTCCTCCTTTTTTGAAGTCGGTTAAAAAATAAAACGAATTTATTTTTGGAGAATCTTTAATCTCGATATATATATATTTCGGGTGAATAACCCGAAATATATATATCGAGATTAAAGAGTCTCCAAAAATAAATTCGTTTTATTTTTTATATCTTAATGTGAAACCTACCAAGTATTTTTTATCCAATAATTCTATAATTTTACTAAGTAGTTTCGATACGCATCTAGAAGAAAAAAATATTATGTGACAAGTTTGCTAATTACACAAGCTTATCATTTTCCAAATCTCAAGTAACTAATTTTTGTTGTCAAATCGTGAGACAATGAACTCTTTGACAACAGTGGCTTTTTAGTGATAAAAACTACTTCATGGGAATGAAAAATTATTTTGTATATTTAAGGTGGCTCGGACATTAAGGCAATGTTGGATTAAAAATCTGAATTTTTAATATGTTATTAATTGATAATAAATACGTATAAAATAATTTTTTGAAAAAGATCTGACCAAGGGTTTTCGTGTAATTAATTATTAAAAATCGGACTTTTAACAAGTAGTGAATAGGGAATGTTGGCTGAAAGCATATATTTCGATTAATCTAGCCAAATCGTATGAAGAGAAAAAACAAAAAAACTTTTATTTATATAGATAAATTATCGTAGGTAACGTGAAAAAAAAACTTTCTGACCCAGGGTTTTGTAAATATTCAAATCTAAATGATCGAAAATATCAGTCCGCTTCACTTAAAAATAAATAAATCACGTGACTCGAGTCAAAAGACATTTATTAATTATATTTATTAATTAAATTATTTCATATTTCCGATTAAAAATGATGTTAGCTAGCATCTAAATTAAAATAATTAATTTATGTGTTAAAATTTTTAATTTTAGTCGAAAAAAAATTTAGATTTTATTTTGACTTGCGGGGTACTGTCCGAGCAACCTTAATTAACAAAGATAAGTTTTAAAAGTGTTGTTTTTAATTAATTAATTAATTCTCACCAACACCCCCTTCCCGGTTATTTTTTACGGGCTGATCTTTTAACTAAGCAAATTCTACATTTCTTTAACTACTGATATAAATTAGATTTGTAAGTTTGGTAGCCTTTTTAATATGTGATTCCTTATTTTTCCCTTTCATGAGTTTTCTATCTATTTCGTTTTATCAGAAATGTGAATAAAGAATAAAGGTCATAAATGTTATAAATTAATCATTTTGTTCGAAGACATGTGATTTACCATAGCATTTATTGATTTTCAAAATAATATACTTATACATTACATCAAATTTTAATTTAGGTGAAATTAATCAATAAAGATATTAAATAAAAAGTTCATTACAAATCGGAAATTATCTAAAAAATTTTGATAATAATAATAGGATCAATGGATTAACAAAAAAATAAAAATAAATAAATAAAAAAAGGACTTGTTATTTTACGATTTCTTTTTTTATCATTTAGGGCCAGTTATGTCGGTTAGTAAAGTCTTTGTAAAGTTGACAAAGGGTAAAACCTCAGAATTCACATTGAGCCCGGCAGGATGGCCAATCAGACGAAGGTACGTACCATCTGATTGGCCATCCGGCCGGGCACAAGGTGAATTCTAATGTTTTACCCTTTGTCAACTTTTGCAAAGACTTTATCAACCGACATACAACTGGCCCTTAGACAGCGGTTCTCAACCAGTGGTAGGCGTACCACTACTATACGCTAGAGATCTCCCGGCTGGCAGAGCCCTAGAAGCTTGTTGTGCCATTATTTAAGAATAAAAAGATTATCTTAATCCTCAGTTTAGAATGAATTAAATTCTGATTAAAACTTCAAATTTTCATTTGAAGTATTCGTATATTAGGGCCAGTTGTATGTCAGTTTGTAAAAGTTATCAAAGGTCAAAACCCCCAGAATTTGCCTTGTGCTCGGCCGGATGGCCAATCAGATGACACGGCCTTCATCTGATTGGCCATCCCGCCGGGCACAAGGCGAATTCTAATGTTTTACCCTTTGTCAACTTTTACAAAGACTTTACCAGCCGACATACAACTGGCCCTTAGACTGAAGATGAAGTGGACTTTCCGAAACTTTTCCAATTTTTTGATCATCGAGAAAAACAGAAGATTATATTTTAGCCCATCGATTGCTTTCCTATTTTGTTTGTTTTTTTGAAATTATTTATTCTTTCGTTTGTGGAAAGATTTTTTATTTCTGGTTTGTTTTGAGATTTTCTCAATTTAGGTATTTTCTTCGTTGAGTGAAAACTTTTATTTTTAGAATTTCAAATTTTCAAAATGGAAACGTGGCTAGAAAAAATTATAGAGAACATAGATATTTTTTGGAGGTATTTGCATTTTTGAATTTGGTTTTCAGTGTAATACGCATTTTTTAAAAGGTTGAGAACCGCTATTTACCATGATTTAAAAGTGTATTGATTGATAGAAAAAGAATATTGACTATATTAAAACTTCTTTCATATATAGAAAAAGTATTGAAGAATAGAAAGTTAATAAAAGTTACCAGTTGCTAATACGATGTGCGGTTTAATTTGGGAAATTGTGACATCACAAAATTCTTGAAATTCTGTAATTCGTAAAGGATCTTGAAAAATACTAATATGTATATCAGAGATCTGAAAAGAAAAAGCGTTTAGGAGTTGAAGTCCAAAAATCATCTTTCAAAAGGAATAGGTAAGGAGAGTGACCATTCTGAATGTACAGATTTTCAGAAACGAAGACCCCAGCCGAGATGCTATTAGACTTTGCGAAATAAATAATAGATAATCTCAAAAGGACGATTCTGTCCTGTACCTGGCCTAAAATATCTAGAAATCTGCAATTTCGCATAGTGGTAACCATTAACCCAAAATAGTGAAGGAACAGTGGAGTGATTAAAATTCTGAGCATGAATCTCAAAATATAGGGTTTCCCAAAAACATAGGTTTCAAAATTTCAAAGACCAGACTAATAGGGATTTATTTTATATTTCTCCTAGAGTGTGTGCCAAACATTCCAATAGTGCAATATATCAAATGCTGTTGTAATGAATTTGTAATATTCGGGTTGTTTTCATAATAAAGCCAGTATTTCATCATGCGATCCTTTAGCGATGGATAATTAATTTTCTATCACTCCAGATAACAATTGTAAAAATAGGAGCTATATACTTGTCAATTCCAAAATAGTGTTCTATTTAAAATTCCAGATACTATTACATCCTGAATTATTTAATTATTTTTTAATTTAATGTTTACAGCAATTTATTTCCCAGTGATTCATCCCAGCATCTCTTGATAAGAAAATTGACCTTAACAAATTTTACAGAAGAATGGTTTTAATTAAAAGGAATCAAAAATATTTGATTTGAGTTCAGTAAGACGTAAATAAATTTTGATTGGAAAAATAGCACAAGCAAAGACTTTTAAATAACCTCTTTCAAGTCTTTACCTTCTATTCCAGTTTTAAATGCTTCAACATGGAGTATATTTTTAATTTGAGGAACGATACTAGAAATAGATTAGAATGAACCCTTCTAATCTCGATCTGTGCATAAGCTCGTATTCTCAATTCTTTTACTAAGGTAAATAAATAAAAGGTGTACTTATTATTATGTCATAGAGAGATATTTCGAAAAAAAAAACGAAGCAAAAAAAATCGCTTATTCATGCACGATTACAATACTTGACCATACTCTGGTAAAGTAAAAATTAAACCTCCCGCCCCCAAGAGTCCGGACCCCTGGGCATTTGTGCCCCTTGCCCCCCCCCCCCCCGCATAGAATATGAGGATGAGGAACAAATCAATGAGTACTTATTCTGATCTACCCAAATAAGTAAAGATTTATAATAATATATAGAAAAGGAAAAATTATATTGATTGTTTATATAAATGAAAATATTTTATTACTTTGTCTATACAAGCTATTAGTACTGACATCTCGGCCCTTGTTTAAGGGTAACGTTTGTTCTTTCTTATTCAAGGAAATTGCATTCATTGCAATAACTTAAGGACCACACTTTGAAGATGTATTTCCAAGTTGGAAAATAATATTAATATTTTCGGTTAATTTGAAAATACCTCGGGAACATTTACAATGGGAGAAAATAATCTAGAACGTCACACCATCGGATTCTGGTTTCGGAAAAAACTTTTTTATTTTTCAATATTTTTCAAAAGAAAAAAAAATGTATTATTAATTTTTAATTAAACAATGGCTTCATAGAAATTCGAAGCATACGCCTTTATAAATATTTAGATTTTTGCCATTGTATATTGTATTGAATAAAGAAAGGTAAATTCTATGAAATTATAATCTTAAATAAATATTTATATTAAGGAGAAAAAACAAATGATTCAAATATTTCTTATAAACTAAACTCTGCTATCCTTGGTAAAATATCAATTTTATTCATTTTATTAAACAGATATATGCAGCCCTGACGAGAGAGTGAAAAGAGGGAATCCCCCCCCCCCCCCCCCCCGGTTTTTCGAGGAGCCCCGTTTAAAGTGAAAAATAATGTGCTGAAATCTAAAAATTCAATAAAATAAAAAGTAATTTAGTTATTAATAAAATTAAAAAAAAAAAAATTACTGTGAAATTTGTTGTAATTGTAACCTAATAACTAGAGACCGGATTCCTATGCAATTGCATGTTTTGTTTGCCGCCACATACGACCCAGGGGATCAATTATCTATCCGAATCATGCATCTAGGATACCGTGGGTTAGATTTTATACTGCATATTTTTGCATATTTGAGTAATATTGCATAAAATTCCATATTTGAAGGATTTTTTGTCAAATATTGCCTATTTCGCGCCAAATACAGATTTTTAAAAAGTAAATTTTCGGAGAAAGAATGAAAAAAAAATATGAAGAAATATATATATATAGTATATAAAGTTCCTTTAAATTTGCCCCCATTGCATCTGAGGATGTGGAGCCCTCCTTTTCATCGTATAAATCAATTTTAAGTGACCGTAGACATAATAACCTGAAGATAATTTAGAAAAATACTTGTAAACATATATTATTCACAATTACAATCAAATTTTAATTATTTTTGTGATCCTTTGTTAATTATTTTTTTATTATTATTATGTTTTTTTAATGGCCTTCGGTAACTACTATAGTCCATTTTGGCCATTGAGTGTTCGTGTGTATGTGTGAAAGTGTGTCTAAATTAGTGTAGTGATCAGATTATAGCCGGACAAATATTTGCATTATTTTATTAGTTTATTATTTGTACGTCAATAAGAAAAACTTGTTAATATAAAAAACTAAAAGCAATACAATACAATCATCTCTGTTAAATAAAACTACCCCCCCCCCCTGAATTTTTTCGATC
Organism: Forficula auricularia; assembly: GCA_024734495.1. NCBI lineage: Eukaryota > Metazoa > Arthropoda > Insecta > Dermaptera > Forficulidae > Forficula > Forficula auricularia. Next base: position 8,594,599 of record JALMQS010000074.1, read on the forward strand.
ACATTTTTTGAAACATTATTATATTTATTATTATGTTGATTTTATTCAAGAGCACCTATTATTTGTTTGAGTTTAAAGATTTTCTAATATATTAAATGAAATGAGAATTTTATGCAATTTTTTACCCAACAAAAGTGCATATTTGACACTTGGTGTCTATAGCTTACTTTATTATTTTATTCCTTTCATAGCACTCCTTCAAATATATAGTCTTTTTGTCTTCAATTTTAATTTTTTAGTGGATAAAAAAATTTATTTTGCCATCTTTTGCTGCATATATTCGCATATTTTAACTTATTCTGCAAATTACTTGTATATTTCAGCATTTTTAACTGCATATTTTGGCAGTTTTTACTGCATAAAAATCCGGTTTCTACTAATAACGTAATAACCGAGGGGTGAACCGCGATTGGAATTAGGTGTACACGTCTTTGGAATTATGTGGAATTATTTTGAAATTCGTTAGATAATGCCCCTTCATCTATTGGTGCAATCATTATAAAATCTATGCTGTAACGTTTCGATTCTTTTTATGTGATTCCTAAAATACCATGTAGTGATTCAACACTGGATATATACATAATCTTATTTATATTGTACTCTCATTATGGTAACAAACCTCCACAAACTACCCTAGGCTCTGATTTGTCTTGTTCACAATTTTATTGATGCCAAGATATTTTGCTGTTAAATATAGCTCCGTGATCTCTAATGAAGTGTCTCTCTCCTAATTAAAATTGTCAATAGGACGAGAGTTATCAATTACACGTGAAAAAGGGATAGAATGACATTTCATTGAATAGAAATGTAGAAAATTAAAATTAGACGGTAGAAACAGCATATCAAGAGAATTTTGGAGATCATTCCAATCGGATTCAGAACTAGTATATTTGAAAATTTTCAAGTTAGCGGAAAATAATATTAAATACACCATCCTAAAAATAAAAGAACACATATCATTGATAAAAAATATTAAATAACAAAGGGTCTAAATGTGTGCGATCCCTGATGAGCAACAGAAAGAAATTCAATATTAAAAAAAATTTATATTTATTTTGGCAAGCAACTGAATACGAAACCTATCCGAAATTAATACTGAAAAAACAAAGACTGGCTTTGAATTAAAAAGTTGTGATTCATCTAAATTAAAGGATGTTATTTATTACACGCTATAAACCTGAACATCCTTATACAATGATTTTAAAATGTATTGGGAATAATAGTTTCAGTAGGTATCCCCTCAATAAAACCTTCTAGCTTGGTTGACAAATAAGGAAATATCAACAACTTAATTTTATCAGTTATATGCGATTCAAAAAACTTCGGTAATTCAACTCATAATTGAAGGCTTGTAGTTAAACTTTGTTTGTGCTACCAGATTTATGAAGTGGAATTATAAAGGCTGAGATGGATATTTACTATCTAAAAGACATCTATTTGATCTTATTACTGTTATTATTACTATCTTGTATTTAACTGCTTTTTTTAGAGTCAAATTTTGTAATCCCATTTAGACTGACTTTCCGCAAAAATTTAGGGCAAACTTTTATATCTTCAAACTGCCTTTTTTTTTAATAATGATATTGATATAAGAAGAAGTTGCACCAAGAAGGTATAACCTATGTAGTTCACGGTAGACCCTTGTATCGTGAAGATAAGAAGAGATTTAGGGATTGGTTAGGAGTCGATGGTATCTGTTCAATATTCTAAATATTCAATACACGTGCTATAGAAAGATAGCGCAGATTTGATAAAATTACTGGTGATTTCTGTTTCTTTCTATTTCAACTTTGATAAGATGTTTTTAACTAGTGCCTGTAAAAAAGACAAATTTCTTCTTTCAGTCAATTTTATTTTAAGATTTTGCAAAATAAACGATACTTCAATCATTGAAACATTTTGAGCATCAATTTCAAGAATACATTTATGAAACAGTGTTCCCAAAGAATGAACCAAAAAAAGCTATGTTTCCGAAGAGGAACTTTCAAAGAATTGTTTAATAATATTTAGGAACTTATATGATTTAAGTGGAATAAACATTTTTAAAATTTTCTCCATAGCAGGCAGTAAAGCTAGCGATTGTATTTTACTGTAGCCTAAAGACCTAGAGAAATTTAGATTATAAGTATTAGTGGAAAACGGGACATTTACAGGACACTAGTTGAAAAAGGGGACAATTTTAATGTTTCCAACACAGCATCTAAATACGGAACTGTCCCGTTAAATACGGGACGAATGGTCACCTTAAATATTCTATCAAATTCTAGTTGATTCTGACACTCTCCCCTGAATTCTCATATTAACAGACAATCTCAGTATGGTATATAGCTATGGAAAGGTCTCTTTCATTACCCATCAGACCGCAGATTTTTTCAACTTGCATTATTTAGTTAGGGGCAAATCTTGTAATCCACTCCTGCAAACTCGATCGAGATGAAATATTGCTTACATACGTATTTTTGATAAAATTACAAAATTTGATTTGATCCTCCTCCTCCGGATTCACAGTGTCAAAAACCTCCCAGAAACATGAATAGGAATCTCTAGAAAGGTCTAAGTGGGCAGAAATCAAATTTACCCCCGCCCCATTATACCTCACCTCACAAAATTTCATATTGTTAAAATAATTTTAGTGAGTAGAGCCGTTTCCCATCCAAGGTAAGTAAATGTGCGTTACGTGCGGAGGAATGAATTGAATGAATGGTGTTTTGATTTAAAATTTGAAATAGAAAAATTTCTAAGATTAAAAGGTAGGGAATAAAAGTACGTATAAAAAAAAAAAAAAAAAAAAAGGTAAAAGCACCAGTAGTAGGCCTGTACCTGTAGTGGCCAGATGCAAGAAAAGTGCAAAAATTAGCTTATCCAACTTTGAAAAATAGCGCTATATATAGCTCATGCCACGGGCTATATATAGCGCAATTTTTCAAAGTTGGATAAGCTAATTTTTGCACTTTTCTTGCATCTGGCCCACTACAGGTACAGTCCCACTACTGGTGATTTTACCTAATTCAAAATGCACTAAAAAGGAAAAAATACAACTTTCTTAAATATATAATAATATTTACATGCACACAAGACTCTAATTCAAAATGTGATCGTTTATATTATTTTTTTTAGGCACTGAAGAAAATAATAAGCCTGCACGCCTGATAAGATTTGTCCGTGGTGCGGCCGAGAATTGGGATTCACTCAAAAAAATTTCGTTTAGATGTCTTTATAGACATGTTTGAAACGAGAAGAAAAATCATTTTCAAGCACTTCAAGAATAACTCAAGGAGGGAAGGTAAGAGAAAAGTTCGTTCTGGTGTCATAATGTTCTTATTTCCAAACGAATAATTGATTAGTTTTGGAAATTTCTAGTTTCAAAACTGTTGATAAAGGTAGAAAATTAGGGGAACAAATTGTTTTATGAGAGCTCTTGGATGGATGTAGCTAATTACTTCAAATTTGGCATAAAAATTTGTATTAATAAGCCACACATTTGTGCCAAGTTTTGACTTCCTAGTTCAAACCATTCATTGACAAAAAAAAAACTCAATTACATTAACTATAATAACGTAATAATGGTAGGCCGTAGAAAGTTCGTTCTGGTACCAAAAGATATTGCTCACACTATGATTAAATGTCTATTAAATTGTATATATTATTTGGCTGATTCTCAAAAGAAATCGAAATGATGATAATTTTTTTAATTATTATGGAATTTCTTTTGTAAATTTGATAGTACATGGGCTAATTGTCTAAAACGTTATAGTGGTCCCCCAACTTTTTGAGTTTAAAGGGGGGGGTGAGGGGGTCCATATAGTCCTGGGTTCAAAATAGTTCCAAAAAAATATGTGACACCCGGAAAAAATATGATAAATGGTGCGAGACAACATGGAACATAATCTTGTTCTTGTGTACAGGTTTACTGGACAGTCGCTTACAACACCAACACCAACAATTTGAGGGAGGTGAGGGAATGAGAAAACGAAATATTATTGGACAAAAGTAGGAAAAATAAGCTTTTAATTTCCCATGTGAATGTGCGATACTTTATTAATTCTAGGAACACATACAAATATATGATAAATGATACATAAATAAGCGCTTAACTTTTTACAACACGGTCTGGGAGAATGACGGCCCAAAATGTAAACTTGGAAAAAAAGTTTATTTTTAATAGTTTTAACATTAAATCTTATCACTCATAGCCGAGTCTACTATATTTTTAGAATATCAATATTGATAACTTCTAAAAACAATAAGGCAGCGCTCACTATATAATTTGAAATTATGTTTTAATCCTACTTTACACAACGGTGAGGGAATGATTCGTTTTTAAGGACAAATTATATAGTTATTTGTAAAAATTTTATAAATAATTTGATATTTAATAAAAATTTTATTGGTGGGTCGATTTTTTTGCACCGCAATGTATATTTTTGGACTTTTTTGTTTAAACTACACTCACGAGCAAAGAAATGGAATCACTCTCTTTTCATTCATTAGCCGGATACTGACTGAGCGAGCAGCCTCGCGAGGCTGCCTCGGGCGTTTGCCCCAGAACCGTCCTGAGTGAAGGCAGGAAACGATCCGAGGCGCCTTTGAGCATTCACAAAAACCGACAACCTATGGATCGGGCCGAGGCAGCCTCAGACGAGGCAACGGACACTTTTGCCTTGGGCGAGGCAAGTACTGACCGACCAGGCATTTGCCTCAAGGGGTTGGCCTCGCGAAGAAAACCCTCAGCCAGTTTCCGGCTATTCAATGATACTTTGTATGTTTCTTTTAGAAATTTCTTTTAGAAATTTAAATATTTTTTCTAAAGTTTTATTTTTCAGCATTTAATGGGCCCTCTACACTATGGCCCAACGTGAGCCAAACATGTTGACTATGTTGGCCACCAGTATAACGAGTTAATTTGACGGTGCCCCCACACAGTGGTCCAAGAGTTGGGCCAATGTCTATGGCCTTGTGGAAACGACACCTAGCCACTGGGGACTTTCGTTGCGTAACATTGGCCCTTTGATATATCGAAAAAACCGCTCCGAAGGCCAACCATCGCCAATCTCATCGGCAGCGTAAACCAATGACCAATAAACCCCCCTCTACACATTGGGGTTGGCTTGAATTGGTACAAGTTGGCTCATAGTGTAGAGGTGGCATAAAATAAATGTAGAATGATGACCTAATGGAAATATATTATATTGTTATTATTATATTTGAGAATGAAAATAACATTTAATAACGCGCAAGGGAGATGATTCCATTTCTTTGCTCGTGGGTGTATATACAGCCAATAATAAGATAGCAGACAGTTATAAGGAGCTTTTTGAATTAGATCTTTGAATCTATGTGAATTTGGCGGTTGGGACACAGTGAGGGAATGATTTTTAGGGTATTTACTTGAACATATATTTTTTATTTATGATAAAAAAGATAAATCTGTTTTATAATTTGGAACGCCTAGCGATGTAGTTTCATAAAAAATTCTTTGTTAAGAAAACTTAGGATCCCATTTCACAGGAATCAGCAAGGACATCAATTTCGATTTTTTTTTTTTTTGAAAATCAGCCATTTATTGTATAAAAGTGTAAATTGTAACTGGGATAAATCCAGTATATTGAATAAAAAAAAAAATGCCAAGTTTCAACTTGCTAGCTAAAACCGTTCGCTGAAAAAAAATAAAAATCGCAATTTACTGAGTCTTGAAAATGATTTCATTTTTTCCGCTTTTTATTTTTATTTATTAATTGAATGAAATGGATGGCAGCCCAGGGGCAGTGAGGAAAGAAAAAATTAACACATATCCAAATAAGGTGTAATTTATTAGATTCCTTCCTCCTTTCCTTTGAAACAGACATTTCGGAGGATTCTTCCCTCCTTCTTTAGGGTTTCAAGGGGTCAATGAATGAAACAAATAAAATGCTTTCTTCGTCTCTCCACAGCAGTGTTCAAAACTTTCATTAACGCCACCGCAGCTACAGATTTGGCGGTTTTTAAGCGCCGCTACTGACGACGGATTCTTTTAGAAAATGAATATTAATTAAAAAATAATTAGTAAATACCCACAAAAATTCGAATATGTAAAAGTCGTTGCCGGTTCGGTTAAGGTATATTCAGTTCGGATCGTATATCTTCAGTTCGGCTCGTATACCTTCAGTTCGGCTCGTATATCTTCATTTCGGGCTGGCGCCAACCTAATCGCCTAAAAACCAACCCGTAATGAAGTTATACGAGCCGAACCGAGCCGAACTGAAGATATCTTAACCGAACCTTCCAAAGTTTGTTCGGGAACCTATTTTTTTATCTAAATGAACCGAGATGATGAATAGAACCGAACCTATGGGAAGTTCTAAAAAGTGAAAATTGCCAACGCCCACTGGCCCTCACTTGAGACAATTTGAGACATCACAGTCCATTAACTCAATTTCAGTTCAAATTTGTAGTTTAAAATTTTAATTGTAGCTGCGGTGGCGTTAATACGTAAGTACCGAAAAGGTAAACACATATCAAATAAGGTGTAATTTGAAGGAGACAATAAAAGAGTGTGTCTTCTGCTGGAATTATAAATTTTATTTATTTATAACGAGACTATAGTTTCGAGGGCTTTGCTTCAATTGTAATAGACTGATGAAGAGGGCAAAGCCCTCGAAACTTAGTCTCGTTATAAATAAATAAAATTTATAATTCCAGCAGAAGACACACTCTTTTATTGTCTCCTTCAATATATAAAAATTCTGCTACTCTCGGCAAAAACTTTCAATTTAAGGTGTAATTTATTGGAATCCTTCCTCCTTTCCTTTCAAACCGACGTTTCGGAGGATTCTTCCTCCTTCTTCAGGGTTTCAAGAGGTCAATGAATGAAACAAATAAAATGCTTTCTTCCTCTCTCCATAGTGTTCAAAACTTTCTTCTTCTTTAGCAAAGGGATAGAATTTTTTTTTCTTAATTAGAGGAAAAAAAAATTGTTTTTCTATGCGCCTTGCTAAAGAAGAAGAAAGTTTTGAACACTGTGGAGAGAGGAAGAAAGCATTTGATTTGTTTCATTCATTGACCTCTTGAAACCCTGAAGAAGGAGGGAAGAATCCTCCGAAACGTCGGTTTGAAAGGAAAGGAGGAAGGATTCCAATAAATTACATCTTTTTGATGTGTTAATTTTTTCTTTCCTCACTACCCCTGGACTGCCTTCCATTACTTTCAATTAAAAGTTCTACCAGTCCAGAGAAAATTTCGTTGTAAAAAAATTTATTTATTAATTTTATTAGTGCATTTCGAAATAAAAGTATGTTTAAAAAAAAATTTGTATATATTGTAATTTAATTATGGCTTAAATATTAATTAAATATCAAGTTTTCATTCATGATTTTGAGATTATAAATGGGAAATTATTATTTCATCAGCCAAATTGATGGTATGAATGAATGGCAAGCGTCAAGTGAATGACAAAAGAGAAGGATTTCTCTCTCTGGGAATAATCGAAAAACGAGAAGAATTGGTTGGTTCACCTGAAGAAACCAGACGAGATGCTTGCTCGAGTTGCCCATCTTGAAATGTTTTCGGCGATTCTCGTAATCGTGGATCGACTTGCGATCCACCGAGTTCTGCCAAGTCGAAGGGTCCGGGTCATCATCTTTAAAATTTACGTCCACCGAAAGGAAAGTGAGAATATTTGCTATTAAAAATGCGAATACTGAAAGAAATGTCAACAGACATAGAGTTATTCTTGACAGTCCGAGCATTTTTAGTCGCAATTGAGATTATTTTCCGGCAAAAAATATAATTCAAATAGAATGTAAGGATTAAAAACCTAAAATTGATAAAATCCGGCTTATTAAAATTATCTATCAATAATAACGGAAGGATAAACACAAAATGACATGTCAAAAAATTTTATAATATCAGCACGGTTTTATACTACTGTCAAATTGATAAAAAAATTTAATCACTGTGTGTTTTTTTTGGGTTCATTAATGAAACAAGTCTGAATTAAAATGAGTGCTGAGAGGAACTGTCTTTAAAAACGTCAAAGAACAACAGAATTAAATATTATTCCTAAAGAGAGAGCTAGTGAGCAAGAGATAGTGTCGGCCTCTAGATTCTCTTAAAGGAAGCTTGTAGATGAATACTTGCGGAAAAATTAAATCCCAATAAAAAAAATACTTGTGGAAAATTATAGTTTAAGGTAGTTGTTCCGCCAAATGCCTTTTCTTAGGATTTTTTGAAATTTATACAGATTATTATTTAAATACTTCTGCAGTCGATTGGTGGCAAAACGAAATTTATGAACAATACAGTTCCGGAGATATTAAATTTTAAAAATCAAGTTTTTCAGGCTCTTTAACATTGCACTATACGCGATATCGGAAAATTTACATACATATTTAATTATAATTAAGAAACCCTTCTTACCATTTTTATAAAAAACTAAACCAACATTAAACAATAACCAATACATATTTTAAGACAATTTTGATTCATAGTTGCAACACGGTTTCTGAGATAATAAGGAATAAATAATGAAAAATGTATAAAAAAAATTTAGACTAAAAACAATTTGGCAACAGCGCATTTATTTAACCAGCGAAAGATGCATGCGCTAGATTTTTCAAAAATTATAATTTTCATAAGGTGTAACGTAGGCGTTGATTACATTTGTTAAAAAATAACAAAACGATTTTTATAGAAATTTAAAATATATTTTATCTGTCATTTTAATATAAAAATATTCAATCTCTTACAATGGTGCCAAATTTGTCAAACGAGCACGGGATTGGCTAGAATTGGTACATAAACAGCAAAAAGTTTTGGGCTTATGAACTATGAATCCTTATTGTCTGTTCTATATACTCTAGCATTAACTTTTTGCTAGTATTGTCGCGAAACAACTACCTTAAGTAGTTGTTTCACCATATGGGTTTTCCGAGGGGTGAACCGCAACCTAAAATCGTGTACACCTACTTCCACGTCCACTTTCATTTTCAAGTAGAAGACAATAGATTATCTAATGAATTCCAAAGTAATTCCAAACATGGTGCACACCTAATTCCAATAGCGGTTCACCCCTTGGGGCTTTCTTAGAATTTTTTTGAAATTTAGACAGCTTATTATTTAAATACTTCTGCATCGATTGGTGGCAAAACGAAATTGATGAACAATCTATTTCCGGAGATATTAAATTCCAAAGAGAGAATTTTTCAGACTCTTACAGTATACATTGCACTATATGGGATATAGGAAATTTACATACATATTTAATTATAATTAAGAAACTCTTCTTACCATTTTCATAAAAAACTAAACCAACATTAAACAATAACTAATACATATTTTAAGACAATTTTGATTCATAGTTACAACACAGTTTCTGATATAATAATGAATAAATAATGAATAATGTATAAAACGCTAAAAAGAAGTTGGCAACAACTCATTTGTTTAACCTAAAAATGGGTTAACTTTAGTAAATTTTTTGAGGTTTTTCGCTTCAGCAATTGTCGCAACAGCTTTCAATCGCTTATTAAGAACTTTTTGTTTTATAAATCTTCCTTTATAATGTACTTTATCTGAAATTTCTATCATAAAATATATACAAGCTCGGACAGTGTTGCCAGATTTGTCAAACGAACACGGGATTGGCTAGAATCGGTACATAACCAGCAAAAAGTTTTGGGCTTATGAATTATGAATCCTTATTGACTGTTCTATATACTCTAGCAATAACTTTTTGCTAGTATTGTCGCGAAACAAGTACCTTAA
>JALMQS010000074.1:8604439-8644259 GCA_024734495.1 Forficula auricularia
ATTTTAACCTAAAATAAAACTAATTCTATTGCAATGATGATGAAATCATTGTTATTCAACTAATAAAGATATATATCGCGAGACTACTGCAGTTGAAGCTATTGGAGTCTGCTGAGTCTTAAATTCTGGATCAAGAAGATAAGAGAATTATGATCCATCCAAGTGTCATGGGCTAAACGCAAATGACGTTGGATTATATCAAACCAATTAACCACTCTTTTTTGGTCGGACTTAAGACTTAAACGGCTCATCATTAATATTGTGTCCTAAATTGATATATATCTTGTTTAAAAGCCCGATCAAAACAATTGTCGTTAATATGTTAATTATTCTTTAATATATTAATGAGAAAATTATAAATTTCTTTTTCTCAAGTTAATTTTAAAATTCCCTATTTAATTGAGTACAAGTAACCCTCCTATAATACGGTATATAGCTTCCTAGAAAATGGAATGAAAATGAAACCCAACGTTCCAAAAACTTATTACTTAAATTCAAATTAGATGTGACAAATCAATGGATAGATTCGTGTTTTTAATAGATTAGAAGGCAGCTGATTCCCTTATGAAAGAAATGTAAAAAGTAGAAATTAAATTAATGATTGTAAAATAAGTTACCCAAGTGGATTGAGAATGCTTATTTACTTGTATTGTGAGTGGTATATTTAATCGTAATATGTATAATTAAAGAATAATTAGATTTGACAAATCAGAGGAAAAAAGAACAATTAAACACCGTGTTGAAACATGTAACCAATTGCAATGTTTCGCCAATTTATTGTGGCTTCATCAGACTCCATACAAATGAATTGACACGTTCTGATGTGGTCATCCACTTTTGACTTTACCATACACTTCTGGTTGAGTTTGGTACAAGGGCCTAGATTTTAATTTTTTGACCCCCCCCCCCCCTATTTTGGGCGGTTAGTTTTTGCATTTTTAGTCTTCGGGTAGCCCACTGATTATGTATACAAAATTTGGTTGAATTTGGTCCAAGGGCCTAGATTTTCATTTTTTGACCCCCCAGCCCCCCTATTTTAGGTGGTTTGTTTTTGCATTTTTAGTGTTCTGGGGTCCCACCGATTATGTATACAAAATATGGTTGAGTTTAATCAAATGGCCTAGATTTTTATTTTTTGATCCCTCCCTAATTTTGGCTCCAAAAAATAAAAATATTTTCGTTATTATAGGTTCATTTTATAGTATATTTCATTTTTCTTGTTTTTTTTAGCTTAAAAATATTATAATTTGAAATTCTAAACCCCCCTCCCCCCCTTAATTTTGGGTCGATATGCACCAAAATCTAATCAGCTCTTAATCTCAATGCAGCAAAACTACGTGTGAAATTTGGTTTTGATATTCACAATAGTTTTTGAGATAGCTCGTCCACAAAATTTGGTAACTCACGTACTAATAGAATAACACACTAACAGACATTTTGATAAAACAGTTATTATCTCGAAAAATATAATTTTTTCGATGTTCACTTATTAGAGCTCTTTTGTAGACCGAAATGCAATGGTTTCGCCCAATTTTTTTAATCAAAATAGTTTCAATCCTTTTTAAGATATTTCTAAAAAAATAAGCAAAAAAAACACTTTTCATCCACGATTACAATACTTGACCATACCCTGTATGGGAAAGTAAAAATAAATACAAATGAATCATTCTCAATCATCAAAATCAACCCAGACATAATATAATATCATCATTACCTTGATCAAATTTTTAAAACACTTCGTCATTCAATTCTTTTCTTGCTAATTTAGAATATATACACTCATGGACAAAATTAGCAGAACTTCGAAAAAAAACCTGAAAAATAGGCTTATTTTATATAAATATAGATATATTTTTTTTTAGTAATTTATTTTTTAAGTGATTTTGATAATTTTGAACTAATTTTGAAATTAATTAACAAATTGCAAAATTTTAAAATAATCTAAAATTAAAAAATATGTCTTATCTGAAATGTTTGACTGTATTTTTTTTCTTAATAAAAAATTTAAATTGTTTTAATAATTTGCATTCCCTCTCCTGGCTCTGATAACACATTTTAACCCTCCTAGGCATGCTCATAATTGTGTTATCAATGAATTTTTGAGGTATTCGATACGCTTCCTCAAGAAGGCCATTTTTCGCTTCCTCTAGGTTAACAGGAGCTAGAGATCTCTTCTTCAATGGTCTTCCCAACATGTCCCAGACATGCTCAATAGGATTTAAATCTGGAGAGCGTGCAGGGCTATTCATTGTCGACAAATTCACTGCTAACAAATATCGACAAACTTTCGAGGGCTAGCGTTATTATGCATTAGAATAAATTAGTCGACAATGTATGGTGCGAAAGGCCATAATCTTCCAGAATGTCTGAAATATACCTTTCAGCATTCATTGACCCATTTTCCACTATGAGTAATTCCTATGTGCCCCCAAAGAAATGCCACCTCAAACCATAACAAAGCCTCCACCGAAAGCCTTCCTCGGAGGAATGTCCCATTAATAGTACCTCTCATTGCGACGTCTCCACACTCACCCTTCCATCGTCTAGCCTCAGACAAAATTTTGATTCATCTGTGAACAAAACATGGCTCCAATCCATCTCAGACCAATTCTCATGGTTTTTTGCAAATTGTGAACGCTCTACTCGATGACGTGTCTCTAAAAGTGGACCCTTGGCCGGTCTTTGCGATAATAATCCAGCTTCGTTAAGTCTTCTTTTAACTGTCTTAACAGACACTGTCACCTGTCTCACTTCTTTCAGTTGATTTCGGATGTCACTTCCGGTATGGGGACGATTTCTCAGAGCAGAGCTATCAATAAATCTATCGTCTCTAGTGGATGTAGCCCTTTTTCTACCTTGGCCTTCACGTCCCTTGTCAATACAATGTTGCAGTAGTTTTCGATACACCAAACATTTCATTTTCATTTTTCTTGGTATGTCCTTTTGCTGTTTTCAATTAACGTAACATCTCTGGTGACCTCAACTTCGCTCACGTCCGTCATTTTGCATTTAATGTCGAGTTTAATGTCTGACCAGCCAATTTGAATAATAAATCAACTTTGTTCAATCAATTTTTTTAAAAACACATGTAATTCTAAGCGAATAACCAATTTGATACAATGTACCTAATAAAGATAGATTTTATAAAATTTAAATAAAATGTGAAATTTGGGGAAAAATCAATATTTATGTTAGTTATTAAATAAAATTAACAAAGAGAAACAAAGAGGTTGTCCTCTGCTTGATGCAAATAAACATATACACATATATCTCAAGATGATATATCTGTATATATATTATTTATTTGTTTGAGACTATAGTTTCGAAGACTTGGTCTTCATCATCAGTCTTTCTTCAATTATAAATGTTTTTCATGGAGTCAATATCATATGGCCATATCCATATGATATTGACTCCATAAACATTTATAATTGAAGAAAGACTGATGATGACCAAGTCTTCGAAACTATAGTCTCAAACAAATAAATAATATATATACAGATATATCATCTTGAGATATATGTGTATATGTTTATTTGCATCAAGCGAGATAACCTCTTTGTTTCTCTTTGTGAATCAACAACTCTGCTACTCTCGGCAAAACAAAAACTTTTCAATTAAATAAAATTAAGTTTCAAAATAATATTTTAACAAATTAATAAAGAAACTAAAAGATAAGAGTCGCTTTAAATCGAATTATAGCTTTTTTTTATTGTTCCGCTAATTTTGTCCATGAGTATATATAACAACATGAACACATTTATTTATATGGTGTACCATTGATTGTTTAGAGTAGCAATGGATTCAAACAGACCAACTGTACACCTTCGACTGATTCAAAAGGATTTAAAAAATACAAAAACAACTCTTATTAATACATTATAATATTTAATCTAAAATTAAACTCATTTATGGATGGATTCTGTAGAATATATCAAATTCAAATCAACATCTTATTAGGCTATTTTTAAAAACTTTCCATTCTATTTTCAATTGACAATCACCCGTTTCTCTCACCTCCTTTTTGTATAGAGACTGATGAAGTCACAATAAATTGGCGAAACAATTGGTCGCATGTTTTAACACGGTGTTTAATTGTTTCCTTTTTTCCTCTGATTTGTCACATCTAATACTGATAATGGAAATGAATAATAATAATTTAATTTAAAATTTTTTTTTTTTTTTTTTTTTTTTTAATTCCACATAAACAACTTTTTTATTAAAAATATAATAACACAAAACGAAAAGAAACATTTTCCTTTAAAGCGACCTTAATTTAATAAATATCTTCCTCATCACTACTCAGTACAATCAAATGAGAACATTTTTTCGGTTCAACGATATCACCTTCACTTTCAGAACCTTTTTCTTCATTTAGATTTGTTACACCTTCTATCCTGTTTAAAATATCTGTAATTTTGTAAAGATAAACGTAAATAAATATTTTTTTTGAGATATTAATTTACTATGAGTTAGGTTTTCTAGGTCACTTGTCATTTAACTCATAGTAAATTAATATCCCCTAAAATATTTATTTACTTTTATCTTTATTAAAGATGTTTCACCTTGCACCAACACCACAATCTCTATTATCTGTAATTTTGCTTTGTTTTCTGGTTCTTACCGGGTCATTGTAGATTTCACGGAATGGAGACAATTTGGCAGTTCCCTTTTGAATTTTCGGCTTCTTTCAGGGGAAGGGTCTGCATTCAAGAAAGATGATTCAAGATTTTCAACTAATAGTCCAGTCTAATAGACCATGTATGGATGCGAGACTTAGCCATTGACAAAGCATGACCAGGAATCTCTTTTGAGATTTGAGAGGGAAATACTCAGAGCAACTTTCGACATGGCGGAAGATATATACAAAATTCGGTCCAATCTGAAGCGATTGCGGAGCGAAATAAATGCGAAAATATGCGTAAAAATGCAGTGGCAACATTATTTTATTGTTATCGGTGAGTTTAAAATTTCTAATCTCTAATATTTGTAAACTTTGACACTTTTACATTCAACATGCATGTAATTAATTAAAATTATTTTATTGTTATCGTAAAAGAGATGACTTGAAGATATTTTCATGTACAGATTTAAAATGTAAATGGAAAACTGTACAAACCAATGCCTTGACACAATATGATCCTGCTCCAATCAGTGATCATCCATGTTTTTCTAAATCTAAACCGGACAAATTCTTTGAGAATTTAAATGAAACTTCATCGAGCAATACACTTGCTGATGATGTATCATCAGAAGATTTCGACACAAATTCAACAATCGCTGAAGACAACATGACAGTTATGAAAGAGTCTAATTCTTCAAAAAAATCTTATCGAGGTCCTAAATATTTATTGCAAGATCCAACGCCTGAGCAATATGCTCTAATGATCGAAAAAATAAAGGAAGAACTTCCAGAATCGGCTTTTACAAAGAACTTGTAAGTATTTGGAGAATTTTTCATGGCTATGACATTACTGAATTTCAACTATGAATGGAAAGATTTTTCTAACTTCTAGATAATCTCTAACTGCACAACATACTCTATTTTTTGACTTGTTACGTTCTGTAAATACTCCAACTTCCATTTTTATAGGTCTTTTATGAAAAACTTTTTTTCATTTTAAGCTGAATTTTTTAATTTCCGTTATTGAAAGATGGAGTGAAAAATTTCTTTGCTTATATCATATATTGCGATTCAGAGAGAGGTTTTTTGTCTCGAGGGTGTGAGATGACTGCCCGGATAGCATGTTAGTTCTCAGGTTCGACTCCTGGGGGGATGAATCGCCTCTGATTTCGCAATTAAAGAATATTTCTACTAAAATCCGAGAATTTGTCCTAAAAAATTAAATTCTTTCTATTTTAAATATACATTGGTTTTTTAACCAGAGCTGATTTTTGAAAAGCATTCCAACTATTTTCGAAAAAAAGTATGTTTTAAAAAAAGGTCGTTTATGAAAAACTTTTTTTCATTTTAATCTGAATTTTTTAATTTCCGTTATTGAAAGATGGATGCATGTTAGTTCTCAGGTTCGACTCCTGGGGGGATGAATCCCCTCTGAATTCGCAATTAAAGAATATTTCTACTAAAATCCGAGAATTTGTCCTAAAAATTAAATTCTTTCTATTTTTATGTTTTATTTTTAGATAATTTGTTATAAAAAATTTATTGCTAATATAAACAGCATGTATTTACTATGTATTTACTTGACAGTTGTAAGCTATTAATAGTTTGTTTTTTACCACCAGACTGCGTGACTCAATTTGTCAGTTCCCAAGACAACCAACCAGACATTGTCCGGCTCATTAAGGTCAGGCGACTTCAGTGGGCGGACATGTGTTGAGATCAGAGAAGAACATCGCTGTTACAAAAAAGCCTGGATGGGAACACCTAATGGAAGAAAACCTCTCCGACGTCCTAGACTTCATTGGAAGGACAAAGTCGTCCGGGATTTATCAGTCATCGGAGTTTCCACAAATATCGAAAATATTGCGCAAGACCGGATCGAGTGGAGAGGAATCGTTCGTGCAGCCGAGACCCACCCAGGGTTGTAGAGCTACGGAGTAAGTAAGTTTAAGTAAGTCCAATCAACGAATGGGTTATAGATAGGGTTCGGATTTTGCAAATAATGCATTTTTTTCCTTGATTGCTATCCATTCTTTTGTATCTGGGCGTTTTAGGATATCAGGACCCACCCAGAGAAATCTTATTTTGCATATAAATGCATATTTTGGAGTTTAAGTGCATAATTTGCATATTTAGCTATTTAAGCTATATTTTGCATATTTGTGTGATTTTTGTCCCTCGTTTGTTGGCAAATCAGAAAAATAATTGAATAAAATTTTAGAGACAGAGAGAATAGGCCACCAGGTTTCAAATCTTTTTTTGACCCCCCCACCCCCACCCTCTCTCACTGTCAAACAAATCGAGAAAATTTAAGGAAATAATTAAAATATATTTAAATTAAAATAATATTTTTTATGAAAATTATTCTAAAAAAAAAAAATAAATATTAAATTTCTTTTAAAAATAAACTTTGAAAACATTAATTTTATATTAAATAATTTGCAGTTGTTTCTTAAAATTTTCTTAAATTTTTAAAGAGAAATAAATCACGCAGTTGTTCTATTATGCTAAAAAAATATAAAAAAAACCCGAATTTCTTTAAATTTACCATATTTTCGTTAACATTAATTTTAAACTGTTTTTCTTGGAACTGAAAATGCCAAAAAATAATTCCTCTAAAAGTGCTACGTTTCGTAAGTGGGTTATCCATTTATTGACTATTTCTTCTTTTACTCGTTCCTTGAGACTGTTTAAAGCTATCAAGCACTAGATATTATGGGTTTATAATGCATATTTTAAGTGCATATTTCCTTTTAAAATACATATTTTTAGTGCATATTTCGGCCTTTTTAAATGCATATTTTGCTGTTTTTTAGTGCATATCAATCCGAACCCTACTTATAGAAAACATTGAAGAGGAGAGAATTATTTTCTTATGAAGTGTGTTTGGGGTAGTTAGGAGGTAAAAATACTAAAAGTCCCCAGTCCTAGCTACCGGACTTAGGGGTGGAAATGCCCCGTTTTTTTGGTTTTTCGCTTATATCTAAAAAACGGTGGGTCGTACGGAAAAAATTATTCTTATCAAAATAAAAGCTTATAAAATTTGATACAAGATTGCTTTTATTTAATTTTTCTCGATTCCTTATAGTTTTTGACATATTCGCCCACGAATATCGTTAATATATGAAAAAAATAAAATTTCCTATGTTTTTCGTCAAACTTTTGTCTCTACTGTCTGTACATTTATTATTTTATCTTCAAATGTTCTGGAGTTATAGCAATTTGAAAATGTCAGGTCGATTTATACATTTTGTTAGAAAACCCCGCAATGCACATTCTCCTTTTTTCCCAATGTTTTCAAATATATAGAATTAAAAAATCAAATATAATTCATTCATAAATTAATTCCTGTGAATCAATTGTAATAGACTGATGAAGAGGGCAAAGCCCTCGAAACTATAGTCTCGTTATAAATAAATAAAATTTATAATTCCAGCATAAGACATACTCTTTTATTGTCTCCTTCAATATATAAAAATTCTACTACTCTCGGCACAAAAACTTTCAATTCAAATATAATGACTAAATTCAAGGGCCTCTACTATATATGAAATCAACAATAATTTATTATATTAACTCTTAAGTTAGAAAACAAGCGCTTTTATTAAAGGGAGCAGATAGGGTATTTAAAAGCAGTTGGAATAAATGGTTTTATTACTTTCTCTTAGTGAAGACAATTGAATATTATTTTTTTAATAGGCGTTTGATATCCCTAAATTCCAAATGTTAAATACATAAGATTCAGGCCCAAAATTTTTATTTTTTTTTATTACAATAATTGTGAGATTTTTGTGATATAATGATTAGCATTAGCAAAAAACTGATCAAGACTTGAAGGATTATTAAAAATAAGAATTGGCCCGATTCCTTTCCGTTATCTTTCCTTTCATGAAGGTGGTATGAGAAAAACAAAAAAAATCGGTCTTTTATAATCTGATTGAACCAATCAACGAGAGCATATACCTACCAAACTGATCTGGTTGTTGATGAGGATTTCTCATGCATAAATTAAATCATTTTTTCATTTGTACTGGATTTCGAGTTTTTTTATAATGATAGACATTTTTGTAAAGAATATTCAGCAGATGAGATAAAGACGAGATGACCAGGAGCTTATAGGAAGCAAGCTTGTGAGATTATGAATTTTTTTTACTTTACTATACAGGATATGGTCAAGTATAATATTATAATCGTGCATGAAAAAAGTGGTTTTTTGCTTCTTTTTTTCGAAATATCTCAAAACGGCTGAAACTATTTTGATAAAAAAAATTGAGCGAAACCATGCCTTTTGGTCTAAAAAAAAAACCCTAAAGAGTGAACATCGAAAAAAGTATATTCTACGAGTTTATTTATTTTTTTACTTGATTTCAACTTTAACTGTGATATATAGCTATATATAATTTTATGCAAATAATTCATATTTTATTGCCAACGTTTCATCAACTTTGTTGACTTCTTCAAGTTTTAATATTTTCAATCTGATTAATGTCATTGTCTTTGCCTTATTATGCTTTTTCGCTAACTGTAACTAAGAAAGAATTATAAAAATTACAAATATGCAAGGAAGATAACTATTTGTTATGTAAAATGAGTTTTTTGTGTGTATTAGTTTGTTTTTTCTATGTATTGAAATGTTTTTGAGATCGATTTTGATTTGAAAATGTTATAATCTGTATTAATTGAGGCATTATCACTTTTTAGAGTCCTGAAGAAGTTACCAAAGTTGATGTTGGCAATAAAATATAAATTATTTGCATAAAAAATATACTCCTTATTTCCCGATACCATCTTTAATAATTTAATCGATGGACATAACTAATCAAAATAGCTATATATAATCTAAAAATAAAAAATTACAGCCATTGTACATTCTTATGGATGTATTTGTTAGTGTATTAGCTTTCTTGGAAAGCTATTGCTATTTTAAGGACATTTATGAAAATTTATCGAAGAACATATTATATTAATTTAATTTATCTTTTTTCAGACATATAGATTTCTGGAGTTCAACTGGCATCTATTGAAAAAAAGAATTTAACCAAGAAATTATGCAAGTCCAAACAACAATAAAACAAAAAACACGTTTCAAACAAACCGGAAAATGGCAAATTTAAGATTTAAAACAGCCCCATGAGAGAGAGATGAAGAGAATAAAATTATTTAAATTTCGCTCTCTGTTTGAACAAATAAGGTATAAATAATGCTTTCAATTCCTAATGTGTATTAAGTTTAAAAAATTAAAAAATTTAAATTTATTTAATTTAAAATTTAAATTTAGCTTAATGTTTATAATATAATAAAGTAGAAATATTAAAATCCCATTATATTAAATAAGCAATTATTCTTTATACCTATATATGTATAGTGAATCGGTTTCTCGAAAACTGCTCTAACGATTTCGATGAAAATCGCAGATTATAAATGGTTTTTGGGTCAACAATTCATCAGTCAGGGTCTCATCTTCGGGTAACTTTAATTTGATAAGTTTTTTCTTTATTAAAATATTTATTCACAGTTGGCTGTGTTAATAAAATATTTTTTCAATTCTCTTTTATCAATTAGTTGATTTTTTTAATTTTAAAATCCTCTAATAGGTCATTACAAATATGGTTATATATTAAAATTAGAAAATTTAATTAATTAGAGATATCTTCTATTGAAGACGGAGTGGTAGAACTCATTGCTTGATTAATGCAAATGCAGCCCAAAAAAATCAAATGTCCAAAACTTGGCATCTTCTTGGGAGATGAGGAAGGGAATAAATATTTTGATTAATTCTAATAAATCTTGTAGGTATGATAGCTTTTAAAGCATTTAGTCCCAAAGTCTATCAAGTTAAGAAATTAAAAATTTGAAATATTCAACAATTACTTTAATCTGTTGTTATTTAATCTTACTAGAAAGACAAGTATTAATATATGAAATGGGCTTAGAATTCAATAGAAAAAACAAACTTCTATTTAAATTATGGACTTACTATTTTGATTGTAATTATTGTCAAACGAACCTAACTTAGAGTTAAGTTAAAAGTTCTATTATTTTTTACCACTGCTAAACTCTAGCTTAAATAAACAGAAATTTATTATATAAGTATTCAGGGGACTTGCTTTTAAACAGATTGAAAAGAAAAATTCCTAGAATATAGTCTCTCTTCTTGGGAAGCCTTAACCAACCCAGTTCATTGTACTAGAGCGAAATGTGTTAATCAAAAGGGACATCAAAAATGAACCTAATGCAGCTGTTCAATAATCTCTCAAGCTTAGTGTTTAATTCCTGATTTAAACTAAGATATCAAGATCCATAACATCAGAGTAGGGAGCAGGGGGGCTGTAGACCACCCCCATTAATATGGATGAACACCCAAACTTAGCTCGATGAATAAATATCGCCCCTGTCATCACGTATCAGAACGTAGCCAGGTACAGCCACAAGCGAATCAGTGATCTCCTAACGCAGCCAGGTCTCAGATATGGCCATGACATAGACATATCTTTTTTTGTTCCAATGAATTCTCTATGACGTTAGTTATCCTATGAATTTGCTCAATCGTCCATTGATTGTTTCGAAAACCAAACTGGTTAGATGGTACAAGTTGATATTTTTCGATAATTGGTTCGAGTCGTTTAAGAAATAACTTTTCAAACAATTTTGACATAATAGGTAACAGAGCGATAGGTCTATATGATTCTGTTTAACTATGGTTTTTGCCGGGTTCTGGTATCATAATTACCTCTGATATTTGCTGGCACATATTTTAGTCGTATGGCAGCATTAATGAGTGTAGTTATTTTTACTAGAGGTTTTCTCTGTATTTTCTTAAGTATTGTCCCTGTGATCAAATCAAAGCCAGGTGCTTTCTTTGAGCTGTTTGTATGAATTTCTTCCGCGACTTCTTTTGGTGTAACTAGTGGGATTGTTTCCTCGTAGTTTTTTAAACTAAGCTCAGGTAGTTGGTCAGAATTTGGATTAGGGATGAATCTTCCTTCGAGGTCTTCTCATCTGGTTCAGAATATTCCATCATGTCCTCATGTCTTGAGGAATATGAATTTCATTTGGTGATACTCCTTTTTGCGATTTATCTAAAGTCCGTACTCCATTAATAATTGAATGAATCATTCTTCTATCAACTCCTTTGGGATTGGTTAAACCTTACTCATCTGGTTCAGAATATTCCATCATTTCATGATTTAATTCATGTCTTGAGGAAAATGAATTCTTTAACAAAATAAATAGCTAAAATTTTTAATTCTAATTGAATATTCATGCCCGTAAATTCGAGATTTTAAGTATTGTTTAGTCTGTCCTATGTTCCGTCATAATTTAAGCAATTAATTTTATAAACTAAATTATTTTGCCTTTTTTTGCCAATTATCTCTGTCTTTTAATTTTGAAAATAGGAATAACGAATTAGTAGGTTTGAAAGTGGCATGAATATTATGAATAAATAATATTTTTTTAATATATTCGGATAACCCTTTTATATATGGGAAAGAGATGTATCTTAAATTTTCTTTATCAATGTCACTATTATTTTGATTAGAGTTAATTAATGGTTTTTTCAATAGAAAGTCGACAAAGGATTCTTTATAACTATTATTAATGAATGTTTTTTTAATAATTTCCAAATTTTCTGAGTGAAATTTTTCTTTTGATAATTTTAAAGTTCTTTTCATTTGTCCAATAATTAATGCCTTTTTTTGACAATAGGTTCGTTAGACAAAAAATTTAGATACCTTCCAGACCATGTTGGTTTACAAAACCAATTTATATCTAAACTATTATCTTCTAATCTTATAATTTTCATATCTAAAAAACTTAATGAATTATTAATTTCTTTTTCAAATGTGAATTGTAATTTTTTATGAAAACTATTAAAAAATTTTAACGTACTTTCAATTTTATTATAAGGTAATGGACTAAAAATATCATCAACATATCTTTTATAGAAAGGTAAATTGAAAGGTATTTTATCAATTACCGAATTTTCTAAATGTTGCATAACTATCTCAGAAATTATAGGAGATGTTTTTTCACCCATCGGAACTCCGAATGTTTGGCTATAAAATTTATTATTATATGAAAAATAAGAAGAGCTCAAAATTAATTCTAAGCCATCTAAAAATTCTTTTTTCGGTAATTTTGTGTGATCTTTAATATAATCCCAATTTTTAATAACAATTTCATATAATAAATCAATTGGGACATTTGTGAAAAGTGAAAACACATCAAAAGAAACCAAAATATAATCTTTGGGTAAATTAATATTTGAAATATCATTAAAAAATTGAAAGGAGTCTTTTACAAAATATTTTAGGCCTCAAAGGAATATTTTCTTTATAAATTTTTGGTAGACAATAAAATTTAGGACATACAGCATTATGAGTAATTAATTATCTTATTGTATTGATCTTTTGATATATGACCTGATAATTTTAATTTTCTTGCGAATTTGTTAACAGAATTTTGAATGGAAGGAGCAGGATCTTTTTTTATTAGTTTCTTATATGTAGTTTCATCTTCCAACATCAAATTAATTTTGTTTGTGTAATCAATTTTATTCATCATAACAGTTACAGAACTCTTGTCTGCTCTAGTGACAATAATACCATTTGAATATTTATTAAAAAATAATTTACCTCTTTATGGTATCTATTAAGAAAAGTTGGAGTGGATCATGTCTATTTTGAGATTTCAATTTGTTACAGTTATTTTATAATTTTGAAATAAATTTGGTTCTTAAATCCATTTTTGTATTAGTATCGAAATAGTAAATAGCAATTTCAAAAGAACTTAAAAGATCTTTTATCAGTAAGAATTTTTTATTCAAACATTCTAAATTAAATTTTGCTCCTAATGCTAATAATTTTAATATATCTAAAGGAATATCAAGGTCAGATATGTATTTAATCCATTTATCAATATCTATTTTATCCCAAAATTCTTTCACTTTTTTGTCTATAATTTTTAGAATTTTATTTGATTGGATCAATTTGATCCTATTAAATTCTTTTCTCATAGTTAAAATTTAAATTTTGAATAAAATCGTTAAAAATAACCGTAGGAATTAAATTCGATAATTTGCCTAATATGTAATCTCGATTCCATGACAATTTGCTTACAGTTTTTACAATATCAGTAATCTCAAGATTCATGATGGAGAATGCGAATTTTCTTGAGATCTTCAACAATTGTTCTTGGGGAAGATAGTGAAATCTTCTAAGATCTTGATTCAGGAATTTGGGTACAATTTGTTGACTTTTGCATCTCAAAAGGAAAATTCGTCTATTCATGCGGTCACATAATTTGTTAGATGTTTTTATAATTTGTTTCATTATAAAAACCGTTTCACTGCCATAAAAATATTTAATGTTCTGAAAAAAAGGCATTATATATTAATGTAAGTCCCTGCGTTCCCTTCAAACGTGTAGTGCCCCTTTGAACCCCTAGTCTCAGAGAACAGGAGAACGAATAATATTATAGGGTAATTTATTTATAATTATTTTATTAAATAAACGATTATATAGTGACAACTAAATTTATAACAAGGATATTAATTATTAAATATTATTTATATTTATTTTATTAAAGAAATGATTATCTAGTGACAAATAAATTTATAGAAAGGATATTACTTATTATATTATTTATATTTATTTTATCAATTAAATAAATATATAGTGACAATACATTCTTAGCAAGGATATTAATTATTATATTAATTTATATTTATTTTATTAAATGAATAAATATATAGTGACCATTAAATTTATAACAAAGGGGTTTTAATTATTATATCGATTTATATTTATTTTATCGATTAAGTAAATATAGTGATAATGAACTTATATAGAGGACATTAATGGTTATATTATTTATAATTAACTTATCAATTAAATAAATATATAGTGACAATAACTTATATATATTCAATGATACAGAAAGAAATACTTTCGTTCAGTTATTAATTACTCACATATTCTGACTTCCTTTTTTTTTGATTAACACTCGCCTATGGTTGTGGATCACATATTTTGAAAAGTTGATTAAAATAAAATATAAAATTCTTGTGGTGGATGAGGCTCATAAAACCCTGAAGACCGATGGATTGTTTCAGTTAATAAAGAAAAGAACAATTCCGTTTCTATATTTAACATTTATTTTTGAAAAAAAATTCGAGACGTTTCGGCGGAATACTATCTCGCCATCTTCAGTCTAAGGACAAAGAACAAAACATTCAATTACAAATCTTTTACAAACTCAACTTAAAATACAATTGTCTATACATTCAATGTGTTTACAAGATATTTAAATAGATCAAACTCAATGCAGTTTAAAGAGACTCACCTAGATTTTTCACAATAGCAACATTAAACCGTTGAGGTGAAATCAAATTCACATCTCATTATAAATTCATTATTCCAAAACAGCATAAAAATTCAACAAGGTAGCTAAAATATAAAGTTCAGAAAATGAACTGAATAATTATCAAAAATTTTTTTTTTTTTTTTTTTTTTAAATTTTCATTGTTACAATCATAAAATATGGTTAATACCTGTGGAACATGCCAATTCTATATCATTTGAGAAAGTACAATTAATACACCACCAAAAAGCTTGTCTTGAAAGTATAAACAATATAATATCAAACAGCCTGTCATCAATCCAAGCAATGTCAGATCATAAAAAAGACAAAGGACAACAAAAGAACAAAACAACTCAATGCTCAACAGTTACAATGACAATCTATTATTTGAATCACAATTCCTCAAACAATCACTTAACTTTTTACTTAAATCTATAATGACATAGGTTTCCAAAGGATCCTGAACTTGGAGAGAAATGGGGTCGGGGTACCTTTGATGGCTGTGCGGATCATTCCCTTCACCCGGGGCCAGTATAACCGGTCCAGGCCACAAGCTATGCGCGGTAACCCGATGGACGTTATTCCGGCTTGACTAGCGTGTATCATCATGTTCCCTAGCGACCTCCTTACGTCCTTATATGTAGGCCGGTCGTGACTTCGCTCCTTGGTGACGAGGTAGAGCACCTGCTTGCCCGGTACTTGTAGTTAGAGGCAATCTCCCACCTCGGGGTTTAACGCCTGGAGAGCCTCCACCTCCCTGTAACGTTCCCTAAACTCTCGGGCAATGCCATCTCTATGTTCACGAAGTTGACCGCCCGGCTTAACGCATCGGCGTTCTGGTGCTTCTTTCCAGGACGATATTCTACCTGGTATTTATAGTCGGCTAGTTTTAGCGCCCACTTCGCTTGTCGCGAGTAGGGGTCCTTTTCTCCTAATGTCCACTTTAATGGGGCGTGATCGGTGATCAACTTAAACTGTTGACCGTAGAGGAAGCACCTACATTTTTTTGTGGCCCAAACTGCCGCAAGCAGTTCGCGTTCCGTAGCCGAGTAACCCTTCTCGGCCGGATTTAGAGTCCTGCTTGCGTAGGCGAGCGGTCGTTCTCGTCCATTCTGGAATTGGGTAGTACTGCTCCTAAGGCAACTCCTGAGGCATCGGTAGCCAAGATAAAGGGCAGTGAGAATAAAGGGTACTCCAATACCAGATCCGAGGTGAGCAGTTCCTTCAGCCGGAGAAAGTCCCCCTCGTTCCAGACGCGTTTCTTTGTGGTGTCTGTAAGAGGTTTGGCGATATCGGCAAAGTTCGGGATGAACTTGCGATACCACCCCGCCAGACTGAGGAAAGCTTGAATCTCCGTCTTCGTCGTTGGTCTCGGGTAGTCCTTGACTGCCTGTACGGTCGCTGGGTCAGGTCTAACTCCTTCTGCGGTCACACAATAAACAGGACAAAGGGTAAAATAAATATTCAAACATGTAAGTAAGTAAGTCTTGTTTAATTTTCAAGCAAGGGAAGCATACAATATACACAAGGGGAGAAGTACAAATAGTTTAACTAGAGGCAAAGGTTGAATTTAATTTGATTTTTATTTAATCTAGTTATTTCAAATATGCAGAAGCTATATAGATAAACGAAACAAGTCTTGTCCTTGAGTCCTTTCAGTATTTCATCCATTGTTCTCTGGAAGGTGCCGGGGGCTCCCGACAGCCCGAACGGCATACGGGTATATTCGTAGTGACCGTTGGGTGTGGAGAAGGCGGTTTTTTCGATGTCTTCTTCAGCCACCGGTATCTGATGATACCCGCTTGCTAAGTCTAGGGTGGTGAAGAAGTTCGAACCCCCGAGACTTTCCAGAGTCTCTGCAATATTCGGGAGAGGATACACGTCCGCCTTGGTGACCGCATTCAAGGCCCTGTAATCCGTACAAAAACGGAATTTCTTCCCTTGGCCACGGTCCTTTTTAGGAACCAGTAATGCGGGCGCGGACCAGGGGGAAGCTGATGGTCGGATAACTTCCCCTTCCAGAAGTGTGTCGATTTGTTTGTTAAACTCGGGACGCAAAATATAAGGGACTCTGTACGGCCTCTTATAGATAGGCGAGGCTTGTCCTGTTCTGATATAATGTTTAACACGTGTAGCACACCCCAATTTTTGTCCTTCCGTGTAAATGACGCCTTGATATCGCTGAAGTAGTCTCACCAGTTGGGCTTGTCGCGTAAGGGGGGGAAGTGGGGTGTGCTACACGCGTTCAACCTTTTATCAGAACAGGGGGGGGGGGGGGTGGTCTCCTATTTGCCTCCAATCTATGTGAGCGGCTTCTAAGACGTCGATGGGGTTATGTCTTAGTCCCCTGACCGGATAAGTATAGTTGTCATTCACGCTCACCCTGTTAAGGCCGAGGTCGATGATAGCTCCCAGTCGGGTTAAGAGATCCATCCCAGCGATCCCGCCCACCACTATGTCGAGCGCCCCTATTAAGAAGGTATGTTCGACGAGGATATCTTCTATATACCCGTGTACCTTTTGTCGACCCTTCACTCTCAGAAGGGACCCCTCCGGTATGTCCTTCGAGATACTTCGGAGCCGATCTGCGAATTCTCGTACCCCTTCTTGCCCCTGTTGGCGCGCGTTGAGTAATTCCTTCAGTCGTTTGCCCGGGGCCACTACTCTTTGGAACCGATTTATCAGTGTAGTTCTTAGCTCGGCCCACTTGTTTGGAATGGCGGCTAGCCCCTTTAGATACTGGGCGGCGGCTCCCTCTAACTTCACGCGTAGTATACGCATCCGATATCAATGTGTTTGGTTCTGTTGTGAAAGGTTTGTTTTTCCACAACAAACTTGGCACTTTGATTATCATTGAAGATTATCACTGGGTTTGTCCCGACAAACCCAATTTCTTTTAGAAAATTTTGGAGGTAGATGGCTTCTCTTGAAGCTTCTCCCATCGCAATGTATTCAGCTTCAGTGCTTGAGAGGGCCACAATGCTCTGCTTTTTGGCATTCCATTGTATTGGACCTCCTCCAAATATAAAAACATATCCACTGAAGGACTTCCTGTCTATTGGACTATTTCCCCAATCTGCATCCGTGTATCCATGTAAAGGGGTGGCTGTTTTTTCAAATTTTAGTCCAAGTGACTTTGTCCCCTGAAGATACCTTAGGATCCTTTTTGCGGCCTTAAAATGCTCTTCTGTGTAGCAATTATTGAACTTACTTAGATAGTTCACTGCAAAACTGATATCAGGTCTTGTACATACTGATAAATAATTCAATGATCCTCTGACTGATAGGGATGTAATTTTTGTTTTTCAGAGGATGAGGAACAAAATAAGTGTTTATTTACGACTTATCAATTGCAACGTTTCGCCACTTTATTGCAGCTTCTTCAGGCTCTACAAAGGAGCAAATACATATATTAAAAAACACATTCAAAAACATTTCTCATTCATTCAATTCAAAATCAATTTCATATAAATACCTTGACAAATAAAGCTCTAAACACTTTGTCAATTTTTTAAGCTCTGCCATTATTACACATATAGACACTCGAATACATTTCTATTTCATTATCAACTCATCTCATCCTCTGAAAAACAAAAATTACATTAATAAGTTATGGAACTGAATCCCAATGATGACTGATAGGGATATTTTTTCAAATCATTTTCATTAACTTTTGATTTATTTAATTTAAGATTTGGTTCCATGGGAGTGAAACTTGGTTTACAATTTTCCATATTAAATTTCTTTAAAATTTCTTCAATATATTTAGTTTGATTCAAATTTAAAATATTTTTATTTTTATTGTATTCAAACTTAATTCCTAAGAAATAATTAATGTTTCCCATATCTTTCATCTTAAAATCATTAGATAAATCTTTTTTTTAGATTATTTATTTCATTTTGATTTGAACCAATTACTATCAAATCGTCAACATAAACTATTACAATTAAAATATTTTTATCATTTCTTTTAAAATAAATACAAGGATCATTATTCGTTGGAGACATATTTAGGTCCTTTAATTTTTTATCTAATTACTTATACTACTGGCGTCCCGACTGCTCAAGTCCGTGCAACGCCTTTTTTAGTTTAAGGGTAGTTTTCCCATTTTTAAAATCTTTTAGCATTTTTATGGCGGTATTTTTAATCTCGCCTGTTTCATTTTTAATTAAATCATTTAAAATTTCAGAGAAGTATGTTGGACTCTCCATGAAAATATTTTCATCCAAATCGTCATTCAAATAGGCAGCATGAAGCATCCTGTTTCTTGGTCGATGCTCGATGATGTAATCGAAATCTTCCAGCAGCAAGGCCCATCTGGCTATTCTTGTGGTGAGGTTCTTCTTTTACATGGTTTTTTGGAAGGCGGAGCAATCTGTGATGATTTTGAAGTGATGTCCTAAGAGATATACACGCAATTTGTTTAATGCGTATACTATCGCTAGGACTTCCAGTTCGTACGATGAATTTTTTTCGTCGCGGTCCTAAAGGCGGAAAAGGTGGATTACATCTCCACATATATATACATATAATGGCATCTTGAGGATACTCTTGCTTATTTGAATATTTCAAATCGAAATAGTCTTTTGCACTACGATAAAAATACCGCCCTCCAAAAACCTCCAATTTACACATTGCTGTTTTCCTGACTATGGTTGTATTGGATTCTAAATGCCCTTTTCTCTAAAAAAGAATAAATCTTTTTCTAAATTTATTTTAGCTTGTAATTTTTTTATATTATTTATTCCTAAAAGTAATGCAAAATCGCCATGAAAATTATAAATATGGAATTTTAAAGGGGTTTTGGTCCTAAATAGCTCTGGCATACCGCTTTTGATTGAATAGTTTTCATAACTCACACCGTGTTTGGTGGTGATCTGAATGGGGTCAAATTTGAATAATTTTTTATAATTGGTTTCTGCAAATTTTGGTTTTACGAGTAAATGAGTACTTCCCGTGTCTAAAAATATTTTAATTTTTAATTTTGGGTGAATTATGGTTTACTCCTTTTTTGTCGTCTATTCTGGGTTCTGGTTGGGGGTCTCCGAGGCTCCGAGATCTAAAAAATCGTTGTCTTCGATTTCATAAATCTCAATTGAGTCTTGGTTTTGTGGAACTATTGTGTCATAATTTTGGCCGGTTATTATTGCATCGTTATTTTCTGAATCAAACTGTGGTGTGGTTTCCTAAGCGTTATAATTATGGGGTGTGGACCGTGTGGTCGAAGGTGTCGTTTGTGGTGTTGAGTTTCTATCGTGTGCGAAGAGTGGTCTGGGTGTAAAAGTATATGGTTGGCTTGGTGTGAAAGAATTTGGCTGTCTTGGTGTGAAGGGGCTAGATTGTCGTGGGGTGCGAAATATATTATTATAGTTAAAGTGCGATGTATTTTGTATTGGGGATGGTAAGGCATATCTAAATGATGTTTGGGGTTGTGCAAAATTGGTTGTTTGGGGATGGTTATGTGGTATTATTTTTATTAAATTGATATTCGTTGGTGAGCATTGAATATGCACCACTCAGATTTTCGGGTCCTTTAGTTACAAGCAGAGAACTGAGGGGTTCGATCAATCCCTTTAGAAATACTCTCAAGCTTAAATCTTGGTGGTATTTCTTTAAGGTTTCTGCCGGTCCAGGATAGTTTAGCATAATATAATTCTGAATTAAGTTCAAAAGTTCGTAATAGTCGAATGGTGAATCGCTTTTTTGAGTTAATTTCGTGAGTTCCATATTCAAAGTGAATAGGTCTCTTTTGTCCTGATATAAATTTTTTAGAGCCGCCTTCACTTCCTCTCAATTCTTTAATGGATGGAGCGCCGCTTACGGCTAGTTCCTCGGTGCCCTCACCTTTGGTAGGGCGAACTCGGTTCGAAACATCCAAGTGTGGGTGTTTCTTTCCCTCAACTCCTGTGTCGGTGGCTCCCTGGTAGAGATGGGTAGTTCGTGAACGAACTAGTTCAAATGAACTATTCCTTAAAATGAACTAAGATGAACGGTCACTTTTTTGGTGAACTATATAGTTAAATCGGTCAATCGACTTCGGGATTGTTCGGCTGAAGTCGGCTATCTCCGAATAACCTGTACATCTACAACCCACTCCTCATGCCTCAATGCTGCCAACGGCGAAAAAACAATAAACAGAATACCTAATCACCATTAATTTAAAATTTAATTAAAAACTCATGCAGGAATGCTAACCAAATATAATATATAAACTAATAAAAGATCCAAAATATTTAACATTTTTTTATAATATTTTAAATGGAATATTTTATATTTTTTTTTAATATTTCAAATGGAATTTTCCACTACTTTTTTTATTAATTTAAATTGAATATTTAATGAAATTAAATAATTATTTGTTTAATTATTAAAAAAAAAATGTTTGGCTCTCATTTGGAAAAGCCTAAAATTTTTATTGAACAATTTGTAACTGGATAAGAAATAAGAATATTCTTAGTTCTTGAACGGTTCTTATTTCTTAGTTGCTAAGTTCACATAGTTCACTTAGTTTAGTTCTTTAGTTCAACTAGTTCTTAGTATCTTAGTTCATAACATTTAACTTTAGTTCCTAGTTCAGAGTTCACTTATCGTTCACAGGTTCGCCTAGTTCACTTTCAGAGTTCAAACTTATTTCCATTTCATATAAAAATGAAATTATTTTTAATGATTTAAATATTTTTATCTGTTATGAAAGCTCAAACGCAAATAAAAGCAATGCAATTAATTATGCAGTTGATTTTTAATTTTATTTTCTGTAATTTCATTTTTCACATTATATAGATATATACTTATTATTTATTTTTAAATATTTATTATTTATATAAAAAATTCTCTTATGGTCTGCACCTGCAGAGGTCTACATCTGCATATATACCAACCAAATTATTTTCATCCTCATAAAAATTAAATGAACTATATCAGGGGTGGCCAAAACGCAGACAGCAAGGGCCTATAAACATTAATTTTTTTTTTAATAACATTAAATTTTAAAATAAAGTTCTATGTGCCTCCCCCCCCCCCCCCCCCCCCCCCCCCCCGCTTGGACAATTTGATCGCGACACACTTTTTATATACATCGGCCACCTCTGAACTATATAGTTCAATTGAACTAGTTCGATGAACTAGTTCCATATAATGAACGAACTATAAAAGAACTATTCCCTAAAAAGAACGATTTTTCCCATCTCTGCTCCCTGGGCTCTCCTCTCACTCCGAGGGCCTGTCACTGGCCCCTCCCCTTTAGAGTACCTCCCTTCCCCTGCTTGGGTGGTCACCGGGGCGCCGCTTACGGCTAGTTCCTCGGTGTCCTCACCTTTGGTAGGGCGAACTCGGATCGAAACATCCATGCCTGGGTGTTTCTTTCCTCAAGTCCTGGGTCGGTGGTTCCCTGGGCTCTCCTCTCACCCCTCCCTTTTCACCGACACTCTTCCTGCCTTAAATACATTCCAAAAATGACGCGAAACGTGTCAAATGTATGATATGCAATTTAGAATATGATAATATCGTTAAATATCAACATCATCTGAAATTCCATTTGAAATTCACAAATGTTAACTCAATACAAGACTTTTTAGAAAACCGAAAAAAAAATAAACTAAAATGCGATGAGAATCCAAGTGGAAAACGTATAGACAAAAATATCGAAGAAAGTGACGTCAAACCCGAAGGCAAACGTTTAAAAACGGAAAAACTGAATTGTGAAAAAAATGACATTCCACCTGTTGTTAAAATAGTGAACTGAATTGTATTGACATTGAAGGTACATCTGTTGATAAACTACCAGAAACCAATAAATCAAACCGTGAAGATAATGAAGGTACATCTGTTGATAAATCACCAGAAACCAATAATTCTAACTGAGAAGAAAATGATGTCACATCTGTTGATAAACTACCAGAAACCAATAAATCAAACCGTGAAGATAATGAAGGTACATCTGTTGATAAATCACCAGAAAGAAATCACCAAAAAGTTTCGGGTTTGTGGCCACCCTTTCTCAGTCTAATTCACACAGTGATTTTTAAATATAATGTTTCAAGGCCCAAAAATCAGATTAGTGCCTTCATTAGTTTACATATTTTTTCGCGTAATTAGCCAATCAAAGAACTCAAAACATAGGTATTTAGAAACGTTAATATAATTGAACGTTGTTAACATTCAAGAACTGTCATTTAGATTGAGAGCAACCTTTTGAGAATTGATTAAAAAAGCAAACAAAAAGTTGCTCTGTATATATTGTTATGTGCACCCTGCTCTTTGGAGTGACGAAAATCATTAATAAAAATAAACAAAAAGGAAAACAATTATAAACAGAGTTGTTTAATACCTGGCTGATTTCAAATTAGAAATACATCATTGGCAATGTCAATCATAACATGGCCATTGGTTTAAGACAACAGGACTTTTGTTTTTTCCCCAGAGAACCTTCAATATTCTTATTCTGCTATTCAATAGTCATTCTTGCTTTTCCTGTATTCATTAAAAATAATACATTTGTATAATGTGTATGTGAGAGGATCAATCATATAACATCTGATGCTTAAGATTCATTTAGCATGCAACATCATTGAAAAATTACCTCTTTTAGCCACCAACGTGTGTACAAAAATACAACTTATTTTTATTGAAATTAGAGATCTGTTTTTATTTAAAATTTTTTTTATGAATACATTAAAAATTTGTCCAGGTTTTTTAAGTAAAATTTTTTTTAAAATGATATATAATATCAAATATGTCATAAAACAGATCAAAAATTTGTACAAATCGATTTATATATGGATATATGAGAGTTAGACCTTTCTCTACATACAATTTTTCAAATTTATCCAACCTTTGTTTCTCTTTGTAAATTTATCCAAGGTTTTTTCCTTAATGTTATTAAAAAACAGCTGTTCAAATAGATTTGTGTCATTTGTATGTGATTGGTCTTTTGACAACCGCGTCCAAAAAGGCTTGAATTATTATTCATTCATTTTCTAATTGGACACTTGCTTCATGTCGAACTTTTAGATTTATGTTATTTTCCAATAGGTAATTAAAGTAGTCCCAGTCGGTATACTTATTTATTAAAACAGAGTTCTGATTTTTTTTTGGATTCATTTACTGATACTCCTTTTTGTGATTTATTATGAGTCCCTACTCCATTAATAATTGAATGAATCATTCTTCTATTAACTCCTTTGTGATATGTTAAATCTTTCTCATCTGGTTCAGAATATTCCATCAATTCATGATTTAATTCATGTCTTGAGGAAGATGAATTCTTTAATATTAACCACAGTAATGGTCCCAACACAGATCCCTGTAGAACACCACAAGAGATCTTTTTAGTCTTCTTGTCTATTGTGATAGCTCTGTCAGTGAAGTAGTTCCTTATTAGTTCCACCAAGTACCTGGATACTCCTCTCCGGTTAAGATCGTCCACAATCCGATTCCAGGAAGCCGAATTGAATGCATTTCTAACATCCAATGCCACTCCAACACAAAGTTCCCTGCTATTTCCGGATCCATTCATTGCACTGCGCGCAATTCTTGCTACTTCCTGGATGGCATCAATCGTTGATCGCCCCTCCCTAAAACCATACTGATCGTCTGATAGGCCCCCCTTCCTTTCAATCTCATTACTCAATCTGTTGGTTATAATTCTTTCCAGGATTTTTGCTCCCGTGTCAATAAGACATATTGGTCTGAACGATTTGCCAGGTATTCTGCTAGATTTAAGGACAAGGATCAGCTTTGCCATTTTCCATTTGTTGGGTATTAGCCCAGATTTAACTATCTGACCATACATCTGTACGAATACTTCAGGATCTCTCTCTACAGCTATTTTCATTACTTCGGGAGGGATTCCATCTGGTCAAGGGGCCTTGTTGTTTTTAAGTTGTTTCACAGCCGCTTTAACCTCAGCTGTCGTAACCATAGGAGCATGCAGGTCGACATACCGATACCGAGGATTAAATAATGTAAAATAATATTCTCTTCCGAAGAATGAATGAACCCGAGGAGTTTGTTAATATATTTATTGACATTGAAGAAACTTGCAAAGATGTCGACTTTGAGAAAATTACCAAAGATGTCGAGTTTGAGTCAAGAGTCTGTTAACAAACAAGTCACCTGGAATCCCAATGTCTATAGAAAAATGCCTCTCAATCATCGGAGAGTTCGTGTAAAAAGATTCAAGGTGATCAAGAATGTGGATGAGTTGACCCAAGAGAGCAGTGAGAGAGAGCTGAGGAGATAATTACAGGAATCCCTACGAATACAGATGGAGCATCTGTACTTGAATTCACTTGATCTCCATTTTGAATTCACTTGATCTCCATTTAGATCTTTTGAATCTAATACAATATAAGGTGTTTCTTAATTTTGGTGATTCTTTGTGAGAGCTCATGTTTTGAACATGTCCAGGCCATTGACAATAATCATATAGACTTATACGTCACGAGGGGGTGGGGGGGTTAAAAGGGGCGAGGGGGGGCAATGTAACTTATGTGCTAGGGAAATTGGGCTTTAATTTTCTTACTTTAATGTTAAACTAATTACTATTGATTATTATGAAATATTTATCTGCTTCGCTATTTTTGTTTATGGGGTGGGTGTGTCCCTCAGTGGCTGATCCAAGTGCCGCGTCCCTAAAATGGAGAATGAAATGTTTATATGGTGAGGAAGGATGTAAGGAAATGGGCTCCCTGGTACTTATTCTATAAATAATTATGACACTGACCAACAATTAATAAAAGATAATGAGATGTTATTTATTCTGGTAGTACTACAATGAGCTCGACGAGGTATAGAGGCGTCTTCCTTGATGCCCAGCTCCCGTGGCGAGATTGTGTAGGTGTGTGTATGGGTGTACTCTCTCGAAGGTATGCTTAGCAATATATGGTATGTGTGTATGTAAGCGAAGACTTGAAGAGAAGAAGTGTATGTGTGTACTCGCTGTATGTATTCTCTCTGCGGAGACTTGAATAGCAGAAGTATATGAAGTGTATGTGGGTATGTAAGCGAAGTCTTGAATCGAAGAAATGTATATGTGTATGTAAGCACGACTTGAATAGAAGAATAGGAAGTATATGTGTGTATGTAGGCGCAGACTCGAATAGAAGAGGTGTATATGTGTACTGCCTGTATTCTCTCTGCCGAGACTCGAATAGAAGTATAGTATATGAAGTGTCTATGTGTACTCCTCTGCTCAACTCGCTCACTCTCGTCTGGTGTCAATATTCTCTCATTATTCGTAATTGCTGTCATTGCTGGTCAATTGTCTACTTTTCCCGGAACTCATCAGGTTTCCTTGCTCTATTAACTAATAACTCATATTAATGTGTATTTAATTCCGAATAAAAATAGCCAAATTGCAGTGCGTCTTCGTTAATTTGATTAGCCTTAGACAAATCATTAAATTCTTTGGGCGTAGCTCCACAGATATAACATTTCATCGTAGATTTATTATTGGTTGCAGCATTACACACTTTACCATCAACCATTGTGAGCAGCATCACATGTGTCACAGAAAAGGTTTTGTTTCCCTGTGTTACCTGAGTAGCTTCCAGTGAATTAATCTTGTTGTTGATGTACTTGATTTCCTCTTTCGTGACATCTGCTGTTTCTTTTAGAAATCTTATGCGGATCGGCCGGTAAAATCGTGGGGAGGAAGGCAATGGGTTCCGCCATATTATCTTGTTTTCTTGGCTACAAGTTAATTGCAATGGAACAAACGAACTTTGAAAAATGTTCGCCTCGGAATCTGTATTATTTTCAAATTTTTGTTTGAATGTTCCCTCACATCCCCACTTGTAGATCAATGTTAATGTTTTACTTTCATTATCATCTAAGTGCTGAACTACTTCTGTCAAACTTAACAATAGCCGGCCTACAGTATGATTTAATACATCCTGGAGATTGACTTCAGCACTAGTGTTAGTGTTAGTTATACTAAACGATTCATGTATAGGGTAACAGTCTTTTTTAGCCTTTTGTAAAATTGAATAGCATGGATAAATATTTTTGTTGGTGTTTCTAATTATCTCATACTGCTTCCTTGATAAATCAGCTTCAACGAACATAGATAATGCTTCTTCTGGCGTTAATTGATGTATTTGCTTGTTCTGACTGCCAATGAATGCTTTTCTATATTTTATCGGTGATTAATATATAGTTTTTAACTAAAGCCAAAAGTTACCGAGCATCGTTCGGTGGCCAGGTACTATATATATATATATATATTGTACTGTTCAGTGTTCATATACGCTTTGAAGATAAGAATTGACTACATAAAAGTTAATAAGTGTTTCAAAATTCGATGTTAAATCCCTGTATTATGTTTTTTTAGGAAAATAATAATTACCTATTAATATAATATTAATAACAAATTATTTTATTATTTTTAATAATTCTTTTTAATATCTTCTAACATTTGTTCAAATAATATTTCATTATTTATTATTTTCGTTTAGCGATTACTAAAACAACATAAGACTTTATTTAGATCCTATTATTTAAATGAATAAAACAAAACAAAACAAACATTTCATGAAATTTTCAAATAGGCTTTATTTATTATAAATTTCTTTAATCAGTAAATTTTTCTTATCTAACTTGTTTTGTTTATATTAGTAATTTTTTTTTATTTTAATTTTGATTTAATTTCAATTTCATTATTTATTATTTTTTTTAATACAATACCAAAACAATTCGGTACGTGATAAATCGAGGGTAATTGATTTCTCGGAAAACACGGCGTCACCAAAAGCATCGAAATATAACTGCTATCTGCTACATACTAATCTTTGAGATGCCCTTATCTTTTGTTATCCTCACTTTTTGGGGACCACGACATTTAATCATTTTAATCTTTTCAATTTTTTAAATCTTTTAGCTACGTGGTAACAAGGGACCTCTGTCTATTTCACAGATAAGCGAATCACCAATAAATCAGATGATGGGATTCAAATCCGCGTCCTCAAAACCTGCCACCGTCTCGATCACACATTAAAATTTTTTGTTATTATTAATCAATCACCTTAACTGAATATTTCAAGAAAATGTTCTTTTACTAGTTCATTTTATGTAATTTTTTAAATCATTAATATTTTTGTTAATTTTGTTAATTATGCACTATAAATAATTGCCATTTATTATTTGAACAAACGTATTAGTTTAATTATTTTATTTTAAGACAATTATATTAACTTAAAACTTCAATTATTTTTATTGTTTCTTTATAATTGTCCTAATTTTAATTTTATTCTAATAATACAAATATTTGTTTCATTTATTTGATATACAATTAATCTCAAAATTATGAGGAGCTTAGATTTTAAATAACGTTTGATTATTTTGGAACACTGGACAGTTAGTTGAAGTTTTTCAAAACCCAGTGGTTTGTAGCACGTTGCTGATTCAAAGTGTGTGTGTGGAAAGAAGGTGTACCCAAATAATTACAAAAGATTTGGTTGCAAAGAGTTTTTAATTAACAATGATGGAAAATGCATATAAAATATTAACAGAGTAAAATTAAATTAAATATAACAAAGTGTTATATAAAATGGGATTATAATACAATATGTGAAAAACCTGATTATATTCTATTAGCAGAGTTGTAAATTCTGCTAATGAATTTATAAATACAAATTAGTGGAAATATATTTTCCTGGTGATATGAACCGGTCCAAAGATGGCTCCTTGGCGTCTGTTTGCTGTCCAGGATAATATATTTGAGTTTGTGGGTTTAATCAAGCTGCTCTATGATCTGATGATTCAGAGGTGTTTGTTTGTTGTTGTTTAAAAGTTACTTATATAGCTTTTAATGTGACATAAACCAGGGTTGACCTGAGGATATTACGATGATGTAATATTAATTTGAATGCTTCTGATGAATTTGAATATTGCTTTGATAAGCAATTAAATTATAAAAATATTTGATTTTTATACTTAAATATATGGTTGTCTGATGACTGTCGAATGAAGAAGAAAACACGTGGCTAGGAAGTTTGGTAAATCGGATGTGGGAGGTGACTACGTAAGTCAAGTTGAAAATTAATAAAAATGTTATATTAATTTTACCTTAATTCAGGGCAAGTCTTTACTCTTACAAATAATTATAAATTTGTATATAATTATTTATTAAATCTTTGCAATTTTGGGAATGACCAACGCGGGATTTTCAAATGATGATTTGAAACGGTTGGTTTTAATTTGTCTTTGAAATTGAGTTCGATGGTTCGAACCATACTCCCACCTGTTGGATAATCCTCGTATGGATTATGCGAAATAATAAAATAGAAAGTGTGATCTGATAGAA
Source organism: Forficula auricularia (assembly GCA_024734495.1). NCBI lineage: Eukaryota > Metazoa > Arthropoda > Insecta > Dermaptera > Forficulidae > Forficula > Forficula auricularia. The sequence continues at coordinate 8,633,729 of JALMQS010000074.1, forward strand.
ATGATTAGACAAATTAAAGTGAATAAAATAAATGACAGAATGTCTTCCGAAATATTTCACCGGATATCCAATGTATGATAATATAATACTATAATGATAATATATATAATATAATGATGACAAAATGTGAATAATGATGAATGAAAAATAAATGAAAGTAAATTGTGAAAATAAAGCTAGGGAGGTTTTTGAAACCCTATTATGACCAAGCTCATAAATTCATATAAAATTGATTGATTATTGCTAGCCCATATGTAACATTTAAAATTTGCGGTATTAAGAAAATAAACTAATTTTTGAATACTTTTGATTAATTCTGATTTAGAGTTTAAGCCAGTCAAACAATCATCAACATAAAGATGTTCTTTGATGATTTTCGCTGCCACATGGTGCGTGAGTTTATGGTTATCTGTTAAGTAATGTAAAAAACGAATTTCTGAATAGGGTGCACTTGTTAATCCGAAAGTGACTGTCTTTAATCTATAATGCTCCAATACTTCTGAAGTATTTGCCATCAAAATTTGATTTAAAGAGACATCATTAGAAGACAAATGGCTCCCACCATAATCTATTCGTAGTTTAGTAGTTAAGCTAGATTCGCGTATGATCCCTTGGTGGGGAAAATGAAATTTTGATGACTTTAATTTTAAATCTGAAATAATTTCCATATGAGCTGCTTGTAGATAATCATGAGAAGTAAAGGATTGTTGTGATTTTGATTTTAAATTTGAAATACTTTCCATATGACCTGCTTGTAAGTGATTATGAAAGGTAATGGAATATTGTGATTTTAATTTTAAATCTTTTTCTAAATGTTTAGTCGGGTTGATTAGTAAGTCACCGAGATTAGGTGGATACTCTTTAAACAACAAATCGGCTGAATGTTTGTTATTCGGTAATTTTGAAATGTACTTGCAAAATAATTCTTCACTCATTTCATTTTCAGGGGAATGAATTTTGGTTAATATGGGAGTTTCTTCAAGTGCCCATATTTTCGAAATAAGATCAGTTGGAGGGCTTTTAATAATAACATTTGAATGTACTAAAGATGAATTTTGATTATTATTGAATTGACCCATTATTACCCAACCTAGTGATGTGTCTATCGCTATAAGTGATTTATCAGGACTATCAATCCGTTGACCTCCAAATAATATGTCAAAGGCCTCTTTGCCACCTAGAACGATGTCTATTGAATTGTATTCATTAAATTTTGGATCTGCTAATTTGAGATTATTTATAAATGTGAATTTTGTTTTTTCAAAAGTATACTCCGGTAAATTATGGATTAATTTATCGAGTATTAAGGCTTTTGTACTAAATGATTGACTTTGATCTGTTACTGACGTGAATTTTAATTTAATTGTATGCTTACATTTTGCAATTTGATTTGCAACAATGCCTGCTACTGATATAGAAGCTGATTGCCTAGGTAAATTAAGTTTGTGTGCGAAACTCTTAGAAATGGTGGTGCATTGAGATCCCGAATCTAAGAGTATTCTTGCTATATGTTTTTTACCTATGCTATCTTTAATTGTGACTAACGCTGTGGCTAGTAAAATGTGTGAGGATTGATTCTCGACACGCTTTTCTATAAATGAAGTAACTGTTAAAACTTCTTTAGATTCGACTCCCTCGCTCGGGGCGGTATCTAAAGACTTTTTATCTACTCCCTTGACTACTGACGAGTTTACATGTTTGTAATCTCGATGTAAAATGCTGTAATGACGTTTTCCACAACTTTTGCAGGTCGATTTTGACGGACATTTCATAAAAACATGCTGACTGCTGAGGCAATTAAAGCACAATTTAAATGATTTGACCTTATCTAACCTTTCGTTTGGCGGTAATTTTAAAAATGACGGGCATCTAAATAGTTTGTGTGGTATTTTACACATTTTACAGCTAGTTTCGTGTGATACCTCGACCGTGCTGCTATAATTTTTATAAATCCTACTTGGCGTATCTTCTTTTGTTAGAGAATTAGCAACTTTATCTATGAATTTTAGTAGTTCTTCTAAATTTGGTACATTCTAGTGCTCGTATCAGGACCCGGTCCCCGACCTTATATTTTGTCTTCTTCAGGTTAAATTTAGTTTGACTTTGGTATTTTTTGTGTTTCTTCCCTCTGGCCCTCTCCACCACTCGAGTGTCGAGGGTCAATTCAGGATTTCTGATTATATTAGGAAACAACGGTTGTGTCAACTTCGGGTTGGGTTGGCCACTATGTAGCATATAGGGTGACATTCCAATGCCCTCGTGTAAATTTATATTGTACAGATATGCCACTAAGTCACTACATTCATCCCAAGAGTTGTGCTGACTAAAACAGAAGGAGCGAAACAACCTAGTTAACTCTCTCATCACCCTTTCCACCGGGTTGGATTGTGGGTTTCTTACGGACGTTAGCCTACTCGGTATTCCGAGATCAACTAACGTCCTTTTCCAGAGAGCAATAGTGAATTGCTTCCCTCTGTCCGTCAACACACTCTTAGGTTTCTGTTCCTCATTGACATATCTGTTAAATATTGCTACAGCTACCTTGGCACTTATAGCTTTGACTGGGTATATCTTGACAAATTTCGTATACAGATCTTGGTACACAAACAAGTATTTTTTTTTTTTTGTTGTTGGTGGTAGCGGCCCATAGATGTCAATACCGACTACCTGACCTTTCTCATAGGCATCTACTGAGAAGGGTTCACCAATGGGCGTCCTTCGTGGGTACTTTGCTCTTTGACACAGTTCGCAGCTCTTAACGAATCTTCGGACATCCCGCTTCATTCCCCTCCAATAACATTCTCTTTTCAGAGCCCACAATGTTTTCTCAATCCCATAGTGTCCTAGCTGTTCATGATAACCTTTCATGACCTGAAGGGTCATGATCGACGGGATGCACAGCAAGATGTTATTTGCTGTGATCGGATCGTTTTTAAATAGTACACCATCGAACATTTCAAAGTGTTCTACTAATCCGCCTTCAGTTATCTTTCTGACAATGGGACCGAGTCTATCATCGTACGCCTGCAGCCCCCTGATGTTCCCAAACTGGCCCGCCAACGTGGTCCCGAGCTCTGGCAACACTACTGCCCCGACCAGAATTTGGGTAATTGGCTTTGTAAAGTCGGGTTGACTTAGGCGACTTAAATAGTCAGCAATTTGGTTTTGTGTCCCGGGTATATATTCGATTTCATATTCATATTCCTGCAGTGCCAGAATCCAACGTGTCAGTCTTTGATTCAGAAACTTGGCCTTCTTTAGGAAGGAAAGTGACCGATGATCCGTCCTAACAGTTGTGCACTGACCTAACAGGAATTGTCTGAATTTTGAAAAAGCGTAAACTATTGCCAAACATTCCAATTCGGTTGTTGAATAGTTGCGCTCACAGACCGTAAGGGACCGACTAGCAAAAGTAACTACTCTCTCCTCTCCCGAGTCGTTCCTTTGTACCAGTGCGGCTCCCAGTCCGTAACCGCTACTATCGACATACACAATGAACGGTCTACTTAAATCAGGGTTGACCAGAACGACATCCTCTCTGAATAGGTGTTTGCATTCCTCGAATTTTGTCGTCATGGCCATATCCCATTTCCAAGCGACTCCCTTTTTGAGTAATTGGTAAAAAGGGGCCATTATCATTGCAAAGTTTGGAATAAATTTCCTATAATACGAGACAAATCCCAAAAACGATTTCAGTTCCTTTTTACTAGTGGGTGATTTCCATTGGATATTCTCAATCTTGCTTTTCTGAGGTTTAACCCCACCGGGTACAAGTACATGGCCTAGAAATGAAGCTTTGTCCCTAAATAGTTTTGTCTTTCGCAAATTTAAAGTCACCCCTGATTCCCTTAACTTATCTAATACCCTTCTTAGATCCCTATCATGGTCCTCTAATGTGTCCGATGTCACTAGTATGTCGTCGACGTACCAAAGAGCACAGTCATCTAGATCATGTCCCATCGCCAATTCCATCGCTCGACCAAAAGAGGCCACCGAGGTCGACAATCCAAATGGCAATACGTCAAAATGGTAGGATTTGTTATTGAACTTGAAAGCGGTGTAAGGCCTACTTTCTTTCCCATTTCTGGATCTCCTGTTCGATTTCAGTCTTATAGCGATATGGAATTGGGTATGGTCGAATGTTGACAGGTGTCATGTCTTTCATGGTGATCCTATGCCGATACCCTTTGAAACGCCCTGGTCTGTCACTGAACAAGTCTTGGTAGTCCTTTATGATATTATTTATTGTGCGCTCGTCCCCCACTAGAGTCGATTTTATTTCGATCTCGTTGTCCCCATTCCCATCAGAGTCATCCCCGTCAGAAATTATTAAATGCGCTGTCATAAAATTTTCCCCCTCTTGCTTCATTTCTGATGTAGGCTTTATGATTACTTCACCGATTTGAATGGTCCGGTTATTTGCAAAATCGATTTTCACCTGATACTTTTGACACCAATCGGTTCCCAAAACTATTGGGATTGGCATCTTTGGAACAATTAACATGACTTGTTCGAATGTTAGGCCAGCAACATCGAATGCCAATAGTATCTGGGATTGGATTTTTTGGATGACATTAACACCCACAATCCCCCTTATCGACACTCCCACCGCCGGTAGCATTCCCTTACAGGCGCCGAGTTTCCCGACCTTAGAAAACAAATCAGATGACACCAAAGACACCTCGGAACCCGTGTCTACCAATGCCGTGGTACCCATTGACCCTACCTGAATGGTTATCATCAGGCACCCTTGCAAAATGTTATTGTTGGTGTTTTCCACGGATTGTCCTTCCCTTTTCCCTGATTCTTTTAGCATAACAGCTGTTGTGTTGATCAGCATGGGTTCGTTTTTATCATTTTTTGTAGGTACTAGAGCATTTTCCCCTTCTCGCTTTTTCTTTAGTCAGTCGCCTTTACCCCTTCTCTGTAAAACTTCTGTAGGTTCTGGTTGGCTGGCTGCGTCCCTAAAATTCCGGTTATTACGGTTGGACTGGGGCGCAGGCCGGCCTCCCCTCGTAAAATGATGGTTGTTGATGTTGCGCCTATCGTCGTTCCGGATGTTGAAGCGCACTCTTTCGATCGGGTGTAGTTGATCTGCCTGCCTGAGCACTGGGATGACTGCTTCTTTGGTGTTGAGGGTTGCCGAGAGGACCATTCCCTCCGCTGGGAAGTGCTCTTTCAGAGCTCGGACAATATTTTGCTCGGATTTATCACCCGAGTCAAAATATGTCGACCACCTTAACCAGCGTTGAAAATGCCCCACTCGGGACTCCCCAAATCGAGCTTCTATTATACTCTTTTACAATGGTCCCGTCATCCTTCCCTGTTTATCGGGGCCCCAGAACTCAAACAGGAAAGCCACCTCTAGTTCTTGGACTGTTTTACAGGAGAACCTGTTGATGGTGAACCACTCCAAGGCTTCATCCCTCACAAATTCCCTGAACATATTTATTTTTTCTCGCTGGTCATTACCAAGTCTAGCGACGGCACTCGAAAATTCATCCCAAATTTCTTTGGGATGAATTTTGAAGTCCTCCTCACCCCGATATCTTTCCGAGAAGTGTTTGGTGGGTATTTGGGTTTCTCTGGCTATACCAGGTTCCCCTGCCCCACCTCAGATGTTCTATTGCCTTCTCGTAAGGTGGCATACCTTGTTTGTAATTCCCCGATCTGCTTGCTATTTTGATTTATTTGAAGATCCAATGTTTGGATCTTCTCATTTTGATTGTTTAGAGAATTTTCAAGGTCCTTTCCCTGTTGTTTGACTATGGTCATGTTTTCACTATGGTCCATCTCTATCCCACTTATTCGATTAATTAGTTTGTCTACCTGAGCGTCAAATCTTATCACCAGGCTATTTCGTACGTCAGAGATTTGGTCTCCGAGATTGTGGATGTTTTGTGACATGTCTTCAAATTTTTTGTCAAATTTGGTTTCTTGTTCTTGAAATCTTTGGTGTATTGGTTGAAATTGTTGCTGTATTGCTATTTCTTGTTTTTGAACTCTTTGTTCTTGTTTTATTTCTTGTTTTTGAAATAGTTGTATGATTTGAGCAAGTAGGTCTTGTTGTTGAATGGGGGATAAGCTTGGACTGGATGGGTGTGTTTCTGGCCCTATTGCTGATGTTGGGTTAGGGTTGGGTGATGGTTGGTCTGCACCCTGTTCGACTGACGGGGTGATGTGCACTTGAGCTAATTGCTGTGGTAATTGCTCATCGCCCCCCAATTCGCCCACTGTATTATCTAGCAGTGCATCAACCGAGGGCTCAGACTGTACAACGCTGTCTGCGTTTTCCTCAGTCGATGACTCCCGCCGATCCCTATACTCTGTATACCGGCTCTCCCCCATCTCCCTCTCTCCACTCTCATCATCACCATGTTGTGACATTTTGGTGTGGTGTATGCCACGCTCTCAAAGAGAAAACTCCAGGTCCCTACTCCCGACCAACAGCGAAATCCCTGGCACCTCCACCAGATGTTACCTTACCAAACTCAACCTCTGGCTTAACTGATACCCCAATAGCTCACGCAGTGTGCTATTGAAGTCTCTCTCAGCCTGGTCAAGTTTGGTGGCTGTCTATCCGCCCTAAATCAGATGTTAAATATACCAGCAACCGTGGGGGTGTGCACTTACACTATATACGGATAGGGTTGCTGGTAAGGCTATCGAACAAATGCTCGACAGATATAGTAGAATTTCGCTGTTTGCCAGGATTATCTGGTGACCGTGGAGCCCTCTGTGATCTGCTATTATGATGATGAGATAGGAGAGTTAGGATGGTTTTGTCCAATAAAAAAAATAATGCAAAATTTTTGTATTATTACTTCAAGCAATATTCAAGGTTTTTAATTGAGGTTGATTGGATTAGAACCAAAATTTTGATACAAGATTTGTTGATGAATTTTATAACCTTTGTATAAGAAAAAAACAATTTTATAAAAATCTATTTATAAATTTTTGTTTACAACTTGTTTATTAACTTTTAATAATAGTCAACAATTATTATTGGTAAATTCTATTAATAATAATATAATAAAATAAACAGATTTTATAGTTCAAAAAAAAAGAAAAATTTGGGCATGCAACAATATATATATCACAAAATGATCTGCATGAACAAAATAAATTTTAAAATACAACAACTCAGCCTCACTCCACCCATCAACCAGCCCTCTGCTGACTCATTAATAGATCGAAATACCTTGCCTTAAAAGCGCCAAGAGACTTCGCCCTCTCACACTTGCTGGAATTTTATTCCAGAGCTTCGCGGACTAAACAGAAAATGACCTAGCATAGGATGATGTCCTATGTATTGGAATTTGGAGGTCCAGACCATACGTCCGTCTGCAAAGCTCTGGAACTTGCAGATGTTTTAAACAGAAATTTATTAAATAAGTAATCATGGGACTTGCTCTCAAACAGATTGAATAGAAAAATTCCCAAAATGTAATCTCTCTTCTTTGGAAGCTTTAACCATCCCAGTTTATTGTAGTAGGGTGTAATATGTTCATCAAGAGGGACATCAAAAATAAACCTAATACAGCTGTTCATCAATCTTTCAAGCTTAGTATTTGATTCCTGATTTAAACTATTATAAACAAGGGAACAGTAGTCAATCAGAGGAGCGACCAAAGAATTTATAAGAATTTTTCTGATGGGTACGGGTAGACAATCCTTGGATTTTTTAAATTGATAAAGGGATTTAAAAACTTTATTTGATATGCCAACAGCATTGTCTCTCCATGAGAGAGTTTGATCAAACTCTACGCCCAAGTTTCTTACAGTATCCGAAAACTCGATGACACTTCCATACAGGAAGAGGGATGGAAACATAGAAATATTGTTAAGATAAACTCTGGAGCCAAACATGATTGCTTTGGTTTTGCCAATGTTGGATAGATACATATACTCATCTGGAAAATGTCGGATGATTTTTTGTAAAACTTCCTCTTCTTTTAATTCATAAAGGGTAAAATACTTTGCCCACCGTAACCATCGATAGAAATACTGAATTCGACTCTCCTGATACCGGGCTTGGAAACTAGCTCCACAAAGCCGAGCCAGCATTTCACCTTGGGCAGTAGTATTACAATACTCGTTCATGAAGGCTCCTTTTAATTCCCCGATCGTTTTATACTGGTAATGGTGGGCTCGATGCCACTCCAAGGCTGAATTAGTGAGACATAATTGAAAGAGGAAGATTTTCTCAGTTTCAGAGAAAATTTTGAAATTTCATATCTAAGTTGTTAAATTGCACGGTATTTTCTTGTTTTTGTTCCGTCAGAGTCGTTTTTATTGATAGCGTGTCTTGTTTTTGTTCCGTCCTCATAGATTGTATTAACCCTATTAGCATCGCTATTGTACCATCGTCTACCTCTTTCTTTGGTAGATCTTGTACTATTTCTTTTCGAATATCGAGCTTTTCCTGTTTTTCCTCTCGGTCCTCTTGTTCCCTTTTTCTATAGACATTGGGATTCCAGGTGACTTGTTTGTTAACAGAGTTGGTCTCAAACTCGACATCTTTGTTAATTTTCTCAAAGTCGACATCTTTGCAAGTTTCTTCAATGTCATAAAATATATTAACAAACTCCTCGGGTTCATTCATTCTTCGGAAGAGAATATTATTTTACATTATTTAATCCTCGGTATGCGGACCGACCTGCACTTGAATTCACTTGATCTCCATTTAGATCTTTTGAATCTAATACAATATACGATGTTTCTTAATTTTGGTGATTCTTTGTGAGAGCTCATGCTTTGAACATGTCCAGGCCATTGACAATAATCATATAGACTTATACGTATTTTAATAAATTATCACTATAAGCGAATATAATTTCCCGTATTGATGAGAAAACTTTCATATCTTTCAAAATTGTCTTTGTTTGTTGTTTATATTCAGAACATAAATCACTTTCAAGATTTTACCAACAATTTCTAGTTGAATCATCTAAAGCAGTGGTGCCCAACCCTTTTTTGTCCGCGGACCGGATTCAACATGACATAGGATCTCGCGGGCCGGAATCTTTATAAGAGTATATCTTAGCGGCACCTTTAATTAAAAAAACGCACCATTTTCAATGAATTCATGAATATTTTTGTGCTGATTCATTTTTTTTTTCAAAATATTTGTAAATTTAATGAAAAATTACGTTTTTAAATTAATGGTGCGGCTAAAATATACAATCCTTTTTATTATGATATTATTAAGATATCTAGTTGCTTTTTAATCAACTTGTAATTTGAATACATTTAAAAGATTGCTGATACCTGAATAATAATAAATATATATTTTTTTAATATATAATTAAATAATATATTAAAAAATAATAATTTAAATAATAATTATTTAATTTATCGATAAGTAAATATTTTAAAATAAAATTTCTGTACTAGTCTAATTTGTCCTCGCATTTAAATATCCGACAACAAGACCGCACTGCGGCGCAATTTGAACTATATTTTTACAAGATTGTCAGTGACACTAAAAATATTGATGTACATAAAAAATGTAGAAATTTTTGATTTTAATTATCAATATGATTTATAATTTTTTTAGATATTTTACAAAAAATACATATTTAGTGTCAACGCGCTCGCGGGCCGGATTGAGCCTCTTCGCGGGCCGGATCCGGCCCTCGGGCCGTAGGTTGGGCAGCGCTGATTTATGCGGATGGATAGTTAAACGCGAGATCTCAAATAGTTCAGCCCTCACACTCAAAATAATCATCTCCACTTAGGGAGAGAGAAAGTCTGCATTAATTGGAGTTAATTAGAATGTATAATTTACCTGAAGGATCAGATGGTCTCAAATTTAAAAAAATGATATAATATAATTCTCCTCTTCACACGATCCCACTTATTTAAATAAATCTACATATTTCCACACAAAAAATATCACAATGCTGTAGATTTTAGAAATAAGAAATACTCCCAGATTTATATCTAGATTCTCATTTCTGTAGCTGTGTCAGGACGAAAATGAGGCGAAACTTTTAAGAAAGTATGTATTTTCGGGAGTTTACAGGTATACATTTGGAGTGTGGATTTTTAAGAGGAATACAATTTTTGGACCGAGACGCCGCCCGCCATGCCACCAGCCCGGAGGACCGAGCTTCGAGGGCGTGCCGAAGGCACGCACGAAAAGCTTGTACTATAATATTAGTTAATAAAAAAAAACTAGTTAATAGTGTAGAATAATGATATCCACCATAAGAAATAATACATTATGTAGATATGAGGTGTTTTTTATTTTTGGAATAATTAAATTATCCAAAAGATTTAAATAAATTGTATTTAAATATTTACCTTGTCTGTCATGAAGGTTTGAACAATTTTCAAAAAAGGTGTTGTCAAAAGAAATACACAAAACGCGACACCCATAAAACACAAATATTAAGCACTTGAATCGCTGGCTGTTCGAATCGAAATGAAATAAATGCATTTCAATGCAAAAACCAGAGCAATGAGAAAAGAATCCCGTTACTTGATTAGATATCAGAAAGGAAAATAATTCCAGATAAAATAAACA
>JALMQS010000074.1:8644359-8671161 GCA_024734495.1 Forficula auricularia
ATTACTTTGTACTTTTTAGAGAATTACTGACAAAAGCGTGTTTTTTAGTTTTTTTATTTATTTACTTTTTTAAAAACATCGTGTAAAATTTGTGAGAATTTTTCAAATTAAATTAAATTAATAGACTTGAGTTCTTCATTCCATTAAATTTTTAAATGGGTATAACAACATAAAATCATAGGAATGACAGTAAGCCCGAAAATATCAAAAATTAATGAGGGCAAATAATTTTTAATTTGTGATTATAAACTAAGCACTATTAGAATGTGAAAATAAAATAATAATAATAAACGGTATATACTTATTATTATCATTTCCGTTCATAATTTGTATTAATTTGAAAGTAACTTATGAGGAGAATTTTCTAGGTTAGGTTTTACAAAAAGGAAATATTAAAACAAATGTATGTTTATTTGAGTTTGAAAGTTTATAATAGAAAAATAAGGACAAGTTTTTAGGTGTGACTTTTTTATTCATCAGCCAATAGTATATACTTAGTGATTGTCTAAAATTGGTGGCTATTCACCATCTAATATGATAGAAATTAAAAAAAAAAAAAAAATCGTAAAGAAATTTTTTTTTTAAATCTAAAATACTAGGTAGGTTTCACATAAATAAATATTATCATTTGCAAACATACAAATATGAAATCAGTAAAGTTCAAAAGATTTATTTATTTTTATTATTAGTTATTACCAAAATATCAATAAAAAAAAAAGAGAAAATTTATTTATTTTATTTTAGAACGCTTGTGGTTGGAAAAGTGATGAAAAATCAAAAGTTTGTTGGAAAAATTCTTAAGATTTAAATAATATTAACTGCCATTCAATTTTAATCAATAACATTTAGTTAAAGTAAAGAAATTTTTTTTTAGAAACTTTTTAAAATTTAAAATACTAGGTAGATTTTACATAAATTTATGTAAAACCTTTTTTTTCAAAATTAAACAAAATAGACTTCCTACCCATCAATGAATAATTGATATATTAACGAGAATTGTTTTGACCACGCTTTTTTGAAAAAGATATATATCGATATATTCGAGATTGAATCAAATGTAGGAAACATACGATTAAAATAACATTCAGGTTTGGAAATCCCACGCAGTGGGCAAAATATATCTTTGGCTAGCTTTGAGGCGTCCATCAAAGAAATATCATTGTCGATGAAATATAATTGTCAATTTAATACGGTAATCATATTGTAAATCACATTTTGTAATGGAAATAAATAAAATAAAATGATCAAAAATATTAAATATTGTATTATTTATATTACCATAAATATACACCTATAAATATGGAACTAATTAATAATTTACAATTGATATATTGGAAATAATTATAGACATTCAAAATATTTCGAAACTAGCACTCTACGTCCTCAAATTAAGGGAATATTGATATAAAGATATTTTACCTTGTCTTTAGTTGAAATTGAACAAGCAGAGATCAGAACACGTGTAGAAATTTGTAAATGCAATGTGGCCAGTAGCTTGTCGGATGGACAACTGACTAGATGCCGAGTTTTTTCAGAAATGAAGAAACAATTTAGATGTCACTACTTACATACCTCTTGGACTATGAAAAGGCAAGTTTGGGTATAACAATAACCCAGGTATATTTACATTCAGAGACTAGCTATTATGATAGTTACAAAGAAAAGGTTCAAATGTAATCCTTTTTAGGTAGGGTTCTGCTTGTTGAAGCTTTTTTTGGAGTCAGGTTGATGAATAAGATTATTTTTTTACTTTACCATATAGGGTTATAGGGTATGGTCAAGTATTGAATCGTGCATGAAAAAAAATTCGGTGTGTGCTTAAGACCACACGACAGAAGTGATAACTTATATGGCTTTTAATTCTATTATTCTAAAATTATTAAAATTTATATTTTTATAAAAAATAAATTTTATGTTATTTTTAAATATAATATTATTATATTTAATGTTTAGTTTTTTTTAATTCAGGATTTTGGACTAAGTATGTAAATAAGTATGTAGCCGGAGTCTAAATCGAAAAATAGAAATACTTAGCTTACGGCCAAGGGCGGATCCATGGGGGGGGGGGGAGGGGGCGATACCCCCCCCCTCCATAGCGAGACTTCCAAATCGCTTCGCTCCGGCCATATTCAAATTTCGTAGGGACAAAATTTGCCACCAGTACTTGTCACATTTCCAGCCAGGAGGCAGACCTATCGTCTGAGCACCAATCACAGAGCGATATGAATTTTAGTTCATTTATAATTTTTGAGAGCCTAAAAACCACGGAAATTTTGGACTTTTTTCAGATTTTCGTTTATAAATCGAAAACCATGCGTCTGGCAGAAAATTTTATACTTACCAGAATTAAAGAGCATAAAATTTTACACCGGATATGAACTTAAAAGTTAAAATCAATTGAGCCGTTTTGCCACAATTGATCTTCAAAGATAGGCAATTTTTATCAATTTGGCGGAAAAGTGGATTATGCATATTAGGTGGTCACAAGAAACCACTCTTCGAATTTTGGTGCTGACCACCTAATAGTTGCCAAATGGCTAAAAATGAGATTGGCAAAGTTTCATCTTAATTAGACTACGGTATCCCTTACCGCAATGGGGTCGGATCATGTCATGTTTTGGAAAATACTGAATATCTTCAAATCTAATAGTTTTAACAAAAAAGTGGCTTAAGTAAAACTTCAAGACAACAGAATTTCCTAGAAAATGAGATAAGAATCAAGTTTCTAAGTCGAGTAGTTTTCATTTTATGAATGAAAAACTGCAATTTTTTTTCACTTTTTCAAAATCTTTAACCTCATTGCGGCACGGGTTACCGTTGTTAAATTAAGATTAAACTTTCGAAGTGTGATTTCTTGTGACCAACTAATAAGCATAATTAACTTTTCCTCCAAAATTGCCTATATTTGACGATTAATTGTGGCTAAACGTCTCAACCGATTTTAATTTTATTCGTTCTATTTTATTTATTCTTTAACGTTATGGTCTTTCATTTTGGTAAGAGTGAAATTTTCGGTAGATCTCATGGTTTTCGAGGTATAAGCAAAAATCTGAAAAAAGTCAGTTCAAAAATTTAGCACCAGCCAGAAACCGTCACAAACTCATATAACTCTTATTTGGGATACCTAACGTCGATTAAAATTATTTCCACCTTGTGCATATTTATTAGCCAGCGCCGACTTTTTTCGGTCTAATTTGCCTGTAGACAAGTAAATAGTGGATCCAAAAAGTGGTTCAGCTTACATTAATTGCGGGAAAATATTTTTACTTTATCCAATGTGAAGCATGGGGAAAGTATTGTAAGTATTGTAATCGGTCTCGCGGCAAGCGCGACTTCAAAGGGTCCTCGGATAAAGACTACGGAACCCATGGTCTCAATTAAGGTCACAAATTGTAGTATTCAATTAGATTGAATTTTAGCACGTGACGGTTTTGCCAAAAATTACCTGGGATCTCGTCGTTTGGCGGTATATTAGTAAAAAGACTCATGATATCTAAGGATAGAAGCTTCGCATTATTAGGAATTTTAATATCTTTAATTTTGTCTATAAGTTCGATTGAGTTTTGAATAGAATGTTCTGCCTTAAATTTTGTTCTTTCTCGAAAAATTTTGTTTAGTTTTTTTAATAGGAATTTTTTCTAATTCCTCTGACTTATGTATTTTGGGAAGTCCATTGGGCATTGTGGATTTCTTTCCGTTAGAAATTTCTCTTTTTTTGAGAGTAATTCTGAACTTTTAATTTTTTCTTTAACGATTTTACTGAATTTATTAAGCGGGTTTTTAATTTCTACGAATTTTTGTGCTTTTATGAATTCTTCGGTTTTTTCTATGTATGTTTTTTGATCTAAAATTACAACTGAATTTCCTTTGTCGCTTTTAACTATAGTCAAATTATTTTCTTTTACTTTCCCTTTTAATGATTTTACGATTTGGGGTTCATTATTAATTTTGTTTTTATTTTTATTATTTTTAATGTGTCGAATTTCCTTCTCCAATAATTTCCCGCAAATAGTTTTATTTATGTTGCTTTCTTTATTTTTAGATAGCTCTGTTTCAAGATTGACTACGATGTCTTCAATAATGTTTCTATTTATTGGGGTTTCCACTGAGTGTTTCAAACCTTTTTCCAATAATTCTATTTGTATTTTATCGAATTTTTCTTTAGGGAAATTTTTTACTCAATCATTGAATTTACTTGTTTTTGTTTCTATATGTTTTTCTGATTTTTTTAATTTTTTGATTTGTTTTAAGATTCTTAATTTATTGTCTAATTTGGCTTGTTTTTTAACCATTAAAGATTCAACCTATCTCTTATTTCACAATCTTTAATATCAAATTGGCATGCATGTAGGATTTCTGTCAGCCTAGTGTGGATTTCATATAGATAATATTTGAATGTGTCCCTTAATTGATAATGTTTATTAATTTGCAGGCTTACCCATTTTTTCCGGCTATCCTGAACGACTTTTGAGGCGATTGCTGAACGATTGTTTCTCTTTGTGAATCAACAACTCTGCTACTCTCGGCAAAACAAAAACTTTTCAATTAAAAAAAAAACAAATAGATAACTAATTTGATTATATAATTTATTATATAAACCATTAAAAAAAATTGTAGTTTTATCCAAACTAAATGAACTTTATGTTTAATAAAAATAATTTTTAGAAAAAAACCGACTTCAAAAAAATTAAATGGAACAAATAAAATAATAGGAACTCAAAAATCAAATAAAATGCACTAAAATGTTTAAATAATTATCTAATTTACCTACAACTAAACGAGGAAATTTTTCCATGAAATCACTTTTTGAAGTCGGTGCCAAACAAACTATATAAGCGAGCTTACGCGATGTTGTCTTCATTACACCCCAAACGTACTAAGTAAGATCCGTCGAGTACGATTCATAAAATGTATGATTGGCACCGACTTCAAAAAGTGATTTCATGGAAAAATTTCCTCGTTTAGTTGTAACTAAATTAGATAATTATTTTATAACTTTTAGAGCATTTTAATTGATTTTTGAGTTCCTATTATTTTATTTGTTGCATTTAATTTTTTTTTCCTAAAAATTATTTTTCTTTTTCTTTTTTTAGTGATGTTTACTATGCATGCATCACAGATAGATGGGCAGGCCTTTTGTTCTCACATCCGGTCGTTCGAGATTTTTTTATTTATATACATTTTTTTCATTATTTGCTCAAAAGAATTGAAGATTTTCGTTAATTTGTCATTTATCATATTCAGAACTTGACCATATTAATATGGGATCAATTGGAACGTACCCACTTTCTAATAAAAAAAAATCATCGAAATCGGTCTACATTGTAGAAAAAAAATCAACGAACAAACATAAAAAAAGACATTCCGTTGAATTGATAACCTCCTCCTTTTTTAAAGTCGGTTAAAAAAGATGAAAACACCGATGACCTCTATTCTTTTTTTGTATAAAACAAATGTATTAAGCAAATATGAACTATAGAGGCGGCGGCAAATGGACTTTAGACTATAGGCGACATACTCTTAAATCCGGCCCTGAAGGGATTATTGCATTAAAGGAAAACCATTTTCAATCACTTGCTGCTTTGAGCGCAATATTTCTATTTGCCTTTCAAATCCACAAGAGACAAAGATCACGAAGAGGAAAGAAAAAATAAGACTAAGAAGAATCGTGTGTCTGTGAAAGTGATTGATGTATTCTTTGTTCCTGAATCAAATATCTACCATATATTATACAAATAAGTCCCTTTTATTGTTTCTCTCGTTGTTTGATTTGCCCAAGACCTGTATAACGACGAAAATTCAATTCCCATTCGAATCACCTGTTCCCTTTGCTTAGGTTGCATCTACTAATCTAAGAAGATATATAAAATATTTATTTACTTTTATCTTTAGTAAGGATTTCATCTTCACTAAAACAACTAAGTCGAATTTAACGTGTTTTCGGCAGATTTAGGAATTTGTTATGAAAGTATATAAATATTTTGTTTCAATTATTATATGGTATATTGCGCTGAATATGAAAAACGGCAATGACTAGAGAAAATCATCGCGAAAAATTTAAATTGAAAAAGTTAGACTAAATTGATTTAGTTGTTTCATTTTTGTGGCTCCTTAAGAAAATTGAAGATTATAAGGTTTTTATAAAAAAAAAAGTTTTGTATATAAAATACCATACCCTGTATGGTAAAGTAAAAAATAAAGTTGTTCAGCAATAAGAATTTAAAAATATATATCAAGGACTGCAGCAGTTAAAATATGCAAAAGATCTTTTAAATTGCATGTTTTAACTTAACAGTAAGTAAGAGGGTTAATTTGAGAATTTTACGTGTGCCTGTATTTAGGCAACTATTTCGGCGTAGATGATTAGAAACTGAGTGTAAGCTAGGCGAGTCTGTTCATTTCGATAAAGTATCCGAGCTTCGTAAACAAGTTATCATGGGTGAAATTCATTTCAATATTCAATTTCAATAATCTAGCCGCCCGACGAGCATTTCTACTTTACGAGATTTTAACCTGTTAAAGTTGAATCTTCGATCAAGAGTCCAATATGTGTGAAAATTTTCATCTCTCTATATTCTGTACCCTTGGATTTTCTGAATTTTTAAACTGAAAGTTATGAAGCTACTAAGCACAAAATCTAATCAGTTTTTGGATAAGGAACCTCAAAAATTTTGACACCAGATAAAAATTTATACGAGTATCCGTTCTTGAATTATCGTGGGTATTTGAATCCAGAGATACATTTAGATAAAAAGGACATTCCTAAACATAAAAAAGCCAAAAATTAGCGAATTAATTACTTTGTTTACCCAGGGTGTTGTGATCTCCAACTAAGCTTTGTAAGTAAAATTTGTAATTATTATTGATTTATTTAAAAGAGAATTCTCTTTAAAAGATTTCTCTACTTGCATTTTTAATTTAGTCTGTATTTGAGTCTAGTGGAATAATTGACTATTACTTTACTCTCTTTATATCTATATTGAAGAGTCTCGTTCTATCCTAAGTGAAAGAGTCTTTCTAGAATAATAAAAATTATAACAATATTTCTATTAGTCTAAAACTTGTCTGGACTTGTCTCTCTTGTTGATCCAACATCAATTTATAACAGATAGGTAGAGATTTTTAGATATGTGGCCTTTTTAGTAAAATAAATTTCCACTTCCTTTTTTGATCACATTCGAATTAAATAATCGGTTCCCGTGCACAGTCATCAGATAAAACAATCCACATTTTTCTCCCCGAGCTATCGGCAGAATTGAAATCCAGACATAGGTATGCATTCTCGTTTTTTCTAAAGCGGTATCTGCTTTAAAAAGATTGAAAGGAGAGAAGCTTAAAATGGCAATTTTTAGGGTATTTTTGTACCAGCCAATTTCAATCAAGTATTGACATTTAAATTCTGAAAAATTCTTACAATTAGTTCATTCTCTCATAGTCAATGAAAAATAAGAATGCATTAGCGTGTGCTTTCAAATATCTTGGTTTCGTGATTCTCTAATACTTATAGATATTTTTTTTTTTTAACTCTTAGTGAGTTCAGCAATCTGCCTGAAAAGGCAATAAGCGTTTGTTATGACTTATTATTACAATTATAAAACAATTAAGAATTAAAAAAAAAAAAAATAATAATTTTAAATTTACTGACATGTAGAGTATCCCTCCAGTGAGGGATCTCTCTTACAAAATCTTATTATATAATAGTTCATGGATTTTCTCAGTCTTTACTATATAAGTCCTGAAGTCAGGTCGGATGGCATCAGGCGTTTCAATCTGTTCACTACACTGCTGGCCACATTTAGTCTGTTGGCTAATACATTAGGATGCACTAACACTCTTTTGGTGTATTTTTCACTGAAGAGAAGTATGGCCTCCTTGACACTTTCCAAAGGGATGTCATGATTAATTATTTTGTTGGAGACGTAATAAGGCGCGTCTTCGATGACATTCAACATTTTGTTTTGGAACCTTTGTATGATGCTAATGTTGGAGATACTGGCGGTGCCCCACAGCTGAATTCCGTAAGTCCAGACGAGCTTAAGAATAGACTTGTAAAGTAATATCTTGTTATCCAAGGGTAATCTTGATTTACGGCCAATAAGCCAATACATGTTGCTTAGTTTAAGTCCTAATTGCTTCCGTTTGGTCAATATATGTTTTCTCCAAATAAGGCGGCGGTCTAAGTGAATGCCGAGGTATTTGGCATCTTTGGCTTGTGGGAGTTCCCAGTTGTTGATTTTCACAGGAGGACATGTTTCTCTACGTAGTGTAAATGTGACGTGCGTTGACTTACTTTCATTGGCTTTAATACGCCATACTTTTAACCAATGCTAGATTTTATTTAGGTTCGTTTGGAGATTTCTTGAGGCTGATGCTGGATCGGTATGGGATGCCAGAATCGCAGTGTCATCAGCATATGATGCTATCTATCATTGTAGTTTTTGTTGTTGGTAGGTCTGCTGTATACAAGAGGTATAATATAGGGCCGAACCTATAGATATAGATATTAAATAATGTTGACACATTTTTATTTTATTTTATTATTATTATTATTATTATTATTTTTTTTGAGAACTGAGATTTCGATTTAAGAGTACATGTGCGGAAATCCGTCAGTGATAGGATAGTATAAAATAAGTATAAAGTATTTTACAATAAGATAAATTGGTAATGATTTTTTTAAACGATATTGATGTGAGAAGGAGATACACCAAAAAGGTGCATCCCCTAAAGGTCTGGGTTGGTCCCTCCATCGTGAAAAGAAGAAGAAGAGGGGATTTTATCGTCTGGGTAGGAGTTTAAGGTATCTGTCGATAAAATAAAATAAAATATATTAATTATATTAAAATTTTATATTCGATAGTTTAGGGACAATATAAAAATACCAGAAGAAAGTAATTTTATATAAGATAAAAAAAAAGAATGTTTCATAAGATATTTTTCTATTATTTGATTTAGTTTTAAATTTGATTTCCATTTCATATTTTTTATATCAAAGATATAAAATATAAAAAATATAAAAATCAAAGTATTATTCTAAAGCTAAACAAACTATAGTAACTTTTAGAAACCGAAATACAGAAAAATAAAAATACAACAAAAATAATATATAATATATACTACCTAATACCAATTTATTGATTAGGTACCATTTTTTAAAAAAATAACTTCTCAAGAAACTTTAATTATTTAAAGTCTTATCTCCTAATTTTGATCTAATTTTTGTAAAAAATAATCCAGATCCCGAGAATAGTCTTTCTGATTCAACACTTGTTGGACGAATGGACATTAAATAATCAAATACTATTTGAATATATTTCCCCCCGTACTTTTTCTTGGCGGAAGTACTCAATTCTTTTTTTACTATTTGTTTCCAATCTTTCGTGTTTTTTGCTTGTGGAACTGAGACTTCTTGACATTCTGTTTTTTGTTTGATATGGTCATAAAGTTTATAATAATAAAAAAAATATCTCCATAAAATTAATAAATAGGTATATAGGTACTTACACTTAGCTTTTTTTCTACCGGTAAATTTTTGTTATTTACCGAACTTTTTTGTCAATTTACCGGTTAACTGGCATATATCAGACTCAGAGTCCAGCCCTCAGAGCACACAGTTGCCGGTAGCAAAGAGGGGATGCCTAATTCCAAGCATATCCTTGAATATTATTAATTTGAATAATAAAATCAAGTACTACCTCATCAATAAACTTTGTAATTTTATTCAAAGAAAAATTGCTAAATGAATGAACTTTGAGAGGAAAGAATTATAATATTACTCCTACTAATAATAAAGGAGAAATCGACGAACACACACACCCACACAAAGGATTCCGATGAATTGATAACCTCCTCCTTTTTTGAAGTCGGTTAAAAAGGAAATTAAATCAGAAGACAGAATGGTTACAATTTAATAAATGGTTTTGAAAAGGATTGTTTATGAGTTTTGTCGTCGTCTTAAAATGAAGTAACGCTCGAATAAATAAACAAAGCAAGATTTTAGCTTCATTTCACCAGCCTAAAGAATATCCAAGCATCATTAAAATTGTTCAATACGGATATCTTTATGAAATATTCATTTTAAGCATTTTTAATAATATAGAAAAAAAGAAAAAAAAACTGTTGTTGGTTTAACTTCAAAGGATAATATAGAACAATGTTAAAATTTTTATCTATATATTTTTAAATACTTTAAAATGAGTTAATTAAAGAATTGAAGATGATGGAGCAAATATAAAAGAGCAATTCGTTTAATACTTTAGTTTCTGTTATAAAAAAGGATTAAATACTCGTTACTTTGCCAGACACTTTACTTGTATGAGCACATTTCCTCTGTAGGGATATTTGCTGCAAGGAAGATCGACTTCTTATTCAGGTCCAGGCCATTTTTTATTTTTTTATTTTTTAGGGGATCTGCTGACTAGTCCTCCACCACGTCTGCTTTGAAGAACGTTGTACATTCCTATAGCTATGATTTAAGCAACTGCTATGGAACTTGGTACTAGGGATTGTATACCGGTTAACCGGTAAATTGACAAAAAAACGTTCGGTAAATTACAAAAATTTACCGGTAGAAAAAAAAGGGCAAGTGTAAGTAGAAATATACCTATTTATTAATTTTATGGGATTTTGTTTAATTTTAAATTAAACTTTTTTGGGTTTGAGAGCCGCTGTAAATCGTACAGCCAGTTAGCATATGTATGTGATTTGTGTTCTTCAGTTTTTTGAGATTTTTAAAAGTTTAAAATCGTTACAATCAAGCTTTTTCTTAAAGAGTAAGTAAAATCTCCTTTTTTAATATTTAAAAATAATAATATGTAAATATTTCAAGTATTTTTTAAATTGATAGCAATTTTGAATATACCACATATGACAGGTGACAGGATACTAAACTAATGCAACATTATTGTAAAATAACATTAAAATTTGAACCTTAAATATATTTTTATTTCTAACAACTGTTTAAAAGATTAAATACAAATATTTAATACAAGATTCTTATATTATGCCTTAAGATTGTACAAAATATATAATATGTATTTTTCTAACCCATAACAAATCAGTGACAATCAAAATTTCGCCTAAGTTAAATTTAATACTTAAATACAAGTAGGTATATAATATCGTTGTAGAAGAAGGGTTTAGAATAAAATTTTAATTTTCATATTTTTTATATTTTATATTTTTGAAATAAAAAATATGAAATGGGGAAATCAAAATGACTTATATTTTTTATTACTTTAATTTAATTTTTCAGGAAAAAAAATTTACCGGTAAACCGGTATTTTAGTTTTCATTTCCCGAATTACCGGTAAATGAAAAATACGGTAAATTTACAATCCCTACTTGGTACCCATTTAGATATTTACTCTTTTTGTCGGCGAAGCCGTTTGTACCGAACTTGGCCCCTTTTTCACTTTTATGTTTTTGAACAGATTATACCTATTTTAAATAGTATATTATTTTGAGCAGCGCTTCTTAAACTTTTTACATTTATAACTAGGGTGACCATTTTTTCCGCGGTTCAATCCGGACCTCCCCCCCACCTCATTAACAAAAAAATATATTTAAATGAAAAACTAAAATGAAACGTGAAAATACAGTAAAAAAATTATTTATAGTATAATAAGTGTGTGGTGAGTGTAAACATAAGCATGCGCGTAGGTGAATGAATGCGTTCATTTAGTCATGTAAGCATAGACGCGCGTACAAAATATAATCGAATATTATAATATTCACATGATATTATGAATTATCTAATTCGGGACATTTTCCGGGACACGTGGCTTTAATCCGGGACTGTCCCGGAAAATCCCGGACGAATACGGTCACCCTATTTATGACCCCTTTTTATCATCGAAATTTTTTCGCGACCCTAGATTTTAAATATAAAATAAAGACATCAAAATAAATATTCTCCTAGAGATAATTTATTTTTTCATAAGCAATACGATATATGGTACATATGAAAATAAGTAGTTTTAGGATTTGTTTCAAGTATACAAAGGGCGTTATGTACTGTGTGTTTACGGCATATTTTGATTCTGAAATAACTTAATACTGAAAATGCAAAGCGTGCTCAACCTTTTGTAATACGCGAGCTACCTTTGTATACCAAGGTACTAAATGGCGATCAATATGTTGTAATACAAATAATAAAAATAAATTGCTAAGAAAGTAAATGTGTGCATTAATAACTTACGAAGTAGGTACATAAAAATTTACAAAGTTACTAGTACATTCAAAAATTGAATTAAACAAATAAATTTGGCCTGACTTGGCAATACTTTCATAGTCAGGTTGGAATGATGATGTAGCTAATCGCAAGCATTGATCCAAGTGATCATTTGTAATTTCATTTCTTAGTTTGTTTTTTACATAGGTTATGTTTGAAAACGCAGACTCTGACAAATATGTTGATCCAAAACAAGCCAAAATTTTTTAGGTAACAATTGTTAATATCGAGAATTGCTCGTGTGTATACGGTATCACAACGATAAACAGGAGATAGGGAAATTTACGACGGTCCAGAACCCAAATTTCCTTCAAATAAAAGTCTCACAGTTTTCGAGTTATAGGCATTCTTTTAAAAATGGTGAAAATCGCTACCCTGTCCTAAATATCGAGATACTGTGGCTACAAATTTACATATTTTATTATTTTAATTTTTGTTATGCAATCCTGAATAATCCTGATAGTGACCAGAAATCAAAATAAAACAATTAAGTACTATACTTTTGGAAAAAATATCTTTTTGTCGGACTTATGTTTTAAAAAATTTTGATCAGCTAACTTTGAATCATCTTTAATGTAAAAAAAGTCTAGTAAACAAGTATGGCAAGTTATTAAAAAATTGGCCCATTTTGTCAAGATTTCAAAATGGTACAGCACTTTGTACTTCCTACTTTAGGAAAAAAAATATTGATATTTTTTTTTGGCAAAATTAGCTAATTTAATATCATATTTTGATACTGGTTTTTTTTTTATTTAATATGTTAATCAATTATGTCTTTATATCTTGATTTAACTAATCTTTGGTGATTAATGGCATTATTAATAGCTATTATAGTATTAATTTCTATAATAGCCAAGATTTTTTTTCTCCAAAAGTATAGTAGGGTACTTATTGTTTTATTTTGAATTCTGTTCAATACCAGGATTATTCAGGATTGCGTAACAAAAATTAGATTAATAAAATATGTAAATTTGTAGCCACAGCATCTCGATATTTAGGGCAGGGTAGCGATTTTCACCATTTTCAAAAAATGCCTATAACTCGAAAACTATGAGACTTTTATTTAAAAAAAATTTTAGGTTCTGGACCGTCGTAAATTGCCCTATCCCCTGTTCACGGTTTATCGTTGTGATACGGGACACCCTGTATTTCCATACTACTTCTTGACCTACTGATTTTAACTGAAAATTATTTTGAATTTTGATTATTTCAAGTTCTGTTTCGGATTGGATTGGTTTGCATCAAACAGTTTAGAAATTTCTTTTGAAATTTCTGCGATGTTTAAATTTTGTTGAACCGTATTGTTAATAAAAGATGAAATCCCTTCAATGTTATTAAATTTTCCGAACCTTTCACGAATCTCCCTCTCGACTTTAATTTATAAATTTCTTGAAATCACTCATTTCTGGATTTTCGTTGAGAAACTTGAACAAGTATGAAAAATGGCTAATTCAAGACGATTAAAATTTTTCTTCAGTAAAATTAAGATTATTCGCATATGAGTGTTCCTGAATTAAACGATATCATTAATGCAAGAATAAAAAACAATAATTAAAAAAAAAATTAACTTCTTCTCCCATTTGAATATAAAAGTAGGAAATTAGATTATTTTTGTCATCTGATTTTTTTTATTCGATTTGGTGATCGACCAAAAACGGTCCTGCGATCGAAGGATTTTTCACCCGTGGCTTATATGATACGTTTAGTGGTATCTTTCAATATGTAAATAGGTACATATAATTTACTCTTGGCCAGTAGGTATTACGATTTTATAATTGCGCTGTACATAAAATGTAATATATCAAATGAACGATAAATGAGGGTTTATGACATATGTTTTTTTTTTAAATTAAGTATCTTAATTATATCTTTGCGACCCCATTTTTATATACGCTGATTTAGAGAGGAGACAATTGTTTATTGCAGTTAATTATTATGAAATCTTTGTGCACAGTATCAGTCAAGAAAAAAAAGACTCGACTCCGACTATGGAAAAATTAAATACTAATTCATTTTATGGGGCGGGGGGTAACTTAAAATAAATAAATATAACAAAACTTACCTTTGCATTATTTAGTCGTTGTCAGTGCATACCATTTGACTCTCACTTATCTCTCCGCTAATTATTTAGTCGTGTTTAATGGATAACATTCAACTATCCCTCAAATAATAGTAGTGAAACGTGAAAGTCGAGTGTTATGCTTTAAACACGGTTAAATATTTAGTAGTTATCAGCGAAAGTCGAGTGATGTGCTTTAAACATGGGTAAATAATTAGTAGTGATAAGTGAAAGTCGAATGGTGTGCTGTAATCATAGTTAAGTAATTGCTGGTTATTACTGAAAATAGTATGACGTACATTGCTAATCCGATTAAGATTATCTCGGAAGATAAGCTAAGAATAGCTTGCGCTAATTGATCTCGTAGGGTATATAGGGGGGAGAGAGAGATAGGGACAATGTGGAGGGGTATAAGGGGGGGGGGGACAGTGGTGAGGGGTATAAGGGGGATATAGGGCACAGTATGGTATATAAGAAGGGGAGAGATAGAGAGATTGAGCAGTGTGTGACAAGCAGTGGCGGATGAAACATCGATTCTGAATTTTACAATATGGCCTCCCCACCTTCATCCACCCTCTTAACTGATTCCATCCCTCACTAATAAACAACCCTACCTCTCTATTCAACCCTTCATCCCTTATAGTATTTATTATATGAATAGAATTAAAAAAATAATGTTATCTATCCCTAATCCTATTTAAATTTAATACGTGTGTTCACAAATTTTTTTCCTTCGAAACCGAAATGTATATTTATTCTTGTACGAGAGTGCCAGTGTGTTCCTGGGGGTCCTAGTATTCCAGGTCCAGGTCTTAAGGTAAGATATATTTATAATACTCTATTCTTATAATTAAATAAATAAGAAATACTCGAAATTTTTCAAGTTACATTTTTTTGATTATTTTCTCAAAATTAAACATAATTTTATTTCTAATATTTCTAGAAAAAAAACTTTAAATTCACTATATAATTTTACTAATAAGATGTTTTTTTTTCAGGTAGGTGCTCGCCCTACTAATATTAACATTTAGATTATGTATTTGATTTTCTTATTTTCTGGAAAGTCAAATCCTTTATCTTTTCAATCTTGTGTCCATTTTACCTTTAATTTCCCACTTTTTCCTCCTCGAATCGAATCGCGAGTTTATTTTTCTTGTGCCCAAGTGTAAGTATGTTCCTGTGGGGTCAGAGTATTCCAGGTCTAGACACGAGACATTTGCTGTTAAGATAAGATATCTATTTAATTTTGGATACTTATTATGAAATAATTAAGAAATAGTTTAAATTTTTCATATTAATTTTTTCGAGTTATTCAAAAAAATCAAATAAAATTGATAATATTTTAAATAATATAATTTTATTGCTAATATTTCTATAAAAAATAACTTTAAAGTTACTATATTATTTTACTAATATCGTTTTTTTTCTTTTTTCAGATAGGTGCTCGTCCTATTAATACTAACATTTAGATTTAATAGAAACAAATAAATAAATTAAAAAAATTCTCTCTGATATCGCAATATAAAAATATTTCTACTTAAATCCTAGAATATTTCCTAAAAGTTAAATTTTTTCTCTTTTAAAATATAAAAGTTAAAATTTTATTTATACTAAATTATTTTTAATAATTGGGTAACGGCTAGGTGTGTACTTCTTAGCTATATATTATAGACAAAGAAGTACAGACTTATCTCAGGGCCTGGCCTCCCTGCCCACGTGAGCTCATGATTCTTTTATTCATTTTTATTCATTTTTGCCAAAAAATACATATATTTTTTTTTTCTAAAGAAGGAAGTACAAAGTGCTGTACCATTTTGAAATCTTGACTAAATGGGACAATTTTTTAAATAATTTGTCATCCTATGATAGTAGACTATTTTTGAATTAAAGATGATTCAAAGTTAGCACATAAAATTATTTTAAAACATAAGTGTGGCAAAAAAAATTTTTTCTCCAAAAGTATACTACCTACTTATGGTTTTATTTTGAATTCTGGTCAATAGTAGAATTATTTAGAATTGCTTAACAAAGATTAGAATAATAAAATATGTGAATTTATAGCCACAGCATCTGATTATTTAAGGCAGGATAGCAATTGTTACCATTTTCAAAAAAATGTCTATAACTCGAAAACTATGAGACTTATTAAAAAAAATGTTTAGGTTCTGGACCGTCATAAACTGGCCTATTTACTGTTCACGGTTTATTGTTGTGATACGGGACACCCTGTATAAAAGCAAGCTCTTTAAATGAGAAGTTATCATTGTTTATTAGTCTTTGCCGTATTTTTTTTTAAATTTCAATTGAATAAATATTTACCATATAAATTTTTAAATAAAATAAAAGTATTTAAAGATATTATACTTATATATGATTAAATTTCTATATACATTTTTGGAAAATTGCAATGCTAGAGCTATGTACCCTTTCTCTATGACCTATGGCCTACCTCTGTCACGTGACATTTTCACTTCAGAGGCCTTGTCTTGCAGGTGACGTTGATCCAGGGGTGGATCCGGAAAATTTTGGAAATAAATGTTCCCAAAAATCAGATCTGGAACGGCGTTAGGATAAACTATATGAGAGTAGCATACAAATCACATCTTCTCGAGGACTCATCTAAAAGATAAGCTTAAGTTTAAAAATAGTAGTAACAACAGAATAAATTATTGTATAGCAATTCTCTATATTGTGGAGATGCTATAAAAGATAATATCATACAAACCCAATCCGATATCTGGCTGTTACATACATCTTCAAAATTATTATCATTGAAACAAAATACTCAATAGTATAAACAATTTCGCTCTAATAAATAATAGTCTAAGATCCCGACTTAGGTCGATCTTCGCCTATTGAGTTTCCTAATGAAATTAATATTTTGATAATATAATGTATTAATAAGCAAAACTTGATAGAGTCGACATCCAATTTCCCTGTATAGCTATTTTTAATAAAAAATTAAAGTTGTTAATTTTATTACATAAATGTAGTTATCACCAAATACTACTGTGTTCGCAAAAAAATTATCTACGTTTTCATATATAACAATAAAGGAAACTCTATAACTACAAAATACTAATTCGAAGTTACCTGTTGATACCCTGTCTACCTGGACTTATGCAAGGAAAACAGATGGCGACCCAACAATACATATTTTACTCTCGATTTGCAATAAATTTATCCGTAAACTCGATAACTACATTTATGTAATAAAATTAACAACTTTAATTTTTTATTAAAAATAGCTATGCAGGGAAATTGGTTGTCGACCCTATCAAGTTTTGTTTATTAATACATTATATTATCAAAATATTAATTTAATTAGGAAATTCGATAGGTGAAAGTCGACCTAAGTCGGGATCTTGTACTATAAAGTTTTTGTAAATTATTTAAAAGAATTCGACAAAATTATAAAACAAAAGATTGGTTAAAAACCCCGAAATCAAGGCTCCCACTAGGGGGGGGGGGGGGTCAAGTGCACATGTAATTTTATCTATGCTGTAGCCTTTATAATATAGCTACAGTGCAAGTTATTTTCAACAAAAATGTGTCTCTTGTAATCTTCATGGCTTATAAATTTCCCCAAAGACCATGACACTCTAGTTCTCTGTGTATCTGACTTTGTCTGCCGTATAATACGATAAATCAAAATCGGTATTTCAGAGAAATGAAATTTAAAACTCAAGTAAAGATAAAGGCTCAAAATTTTGCAGGGAGATGTTGGTTCGAATAGTACTTATTTATTTACATGTTTTTTTTTTTTTTTTAGATTTTTCACATTAATCTTTAGTGATTGAAGATAAATATGTTGATAACTGCATATGACCAATTTATTTTTATTATTTTTTAAAAATGTTCATAGCATTAAATTCTATTATATAATAATTCTTGTTTTCCCCGAAAGCAAATGAAGGACAATCAAATTAATCGAAAAAAATATGATAACAAAATCTAATAATAAAAAAAAAAAAAAATGTTTAATTTTATATTCTTTTTCATCATTTATTTTTATTGACTTTAACATTTAGAAGATTTTAGATTTATATGAAATTACAATTAAATTTTCCCTGATTTTGTATATTATTATTTTTATTATTTTTTTTTCAGCTTAATATATTTAAATTTCAATAAAAAAAAAAAAAAAATAATTAAATAAAATTTTATTTCAAGTGTTGAAATGTCTAAATATCGATGACACGCAAACGTGATCGTGCTCTCTCAAGATTCAAAAGATAAAATATGAAATGGAAGTGAAGATTTCATTAAAAAATAAAAAAAAAATGATAGACTGGAGAGAATTGAATCGATGAAATCGTTAGAGCGGGTTAAAAGGGGCTCGAGGGGTAGATAGACCTTGAATGCATGGTACGGGGGGTGTAAGGGGTGTGGCGGGTACGGGAAAGACCCAGGGTCCTTTAGCCATGCTGGAAGAAATTCCTTGGAATCGTTTCCCGGTAAAGATATTCAAACTAAAAAAAAAAAAAAAAAAAAAAAAAAAAAAAAAAAAAATACGAAATATTTAAATATTTATTAAAGAGGATGGTGAAATCCGTCAAAAAGTGGTGGGACAGATTTGCAGATTTTAATACATTCTATCTACCAAGAGAAACTTGATAGAAAGATATAATAAAGGTAGAGTTCATTCAATCAGAATGGATAAATGTAATTTAGACAGTGTGATTAAAATTAATCCGATTTACTTGAATTAAACATTTTCTATATTAATTTAGGGATTCTAATCGTCGTGTGTCAGCCAAGTTTGGAAAGGAACGGGCGCCGTTCCGGCCTGTGTACGGTATATACCAATATACCTACAGTATTCTGGTGTGTAGACAAAAAGGTGTCTTACGAATTTGAAGCTTTTTGGGAAGGTTTTACTTAGTTCTTTTTTGTCTCTTTTGTGGAGGGGAGGTGGGGCGGTTGTTAATTCTTTTTTCCATTTAGAGATAGGAAAAGCAAGGGTTGGTTTTGAAATTAGGGTGTAATAAGGAAATCTCTGTGTTGCTAAGGTAAATATTTTGTTTATTTTTAAAATAATTTTTTTTTTTTTTTTATAGATAATATGGTTGAAAGTGGTAGTCAATCCAGGGTTGGGACTAGAAGTATAGGTGTTGGTTTGTTGGTGGTTTTTGTTATGAGGATAATTCAGATGGTTATATAGATTATAAGGATATAGGGAAGAATGGAATTAATTTAAATACAGTCTGGTTCCTGCAAGTTAGTTAATTCAGATATTAATATGTAGGATTCCATTCGTTTGTAGGATCTGGCATTGATTTGTGTAAGTCTGTCTATTTATTACTACTTGGGATTATAGTCTTGTAGTTAATTTGTATTGATGTTTGTTAATGTAGATGCAGATTGTAGCTAGATTGTATTGATGTTTGGAGGACCTAGCCACCGAGGACTTGTGCCTCTAAGCAGGTCCAGGAATAAAGATTTATTTATTTATTTATTCGGGAGTCAGGTCGGCCGAGTAGTTATAGTGTCTGAATTTTAATCAAGTCCAATTGAATATTCTCTCTCTCTCTATAATATATATTTTTAAACAATGTTTTTTTTTCTTTTGTACTGAAAATATATTTTTAAACTATGTTTTTTTCTTTTGTACTGAGGCTTCGCGACCCCCAGGGGGGTCGCGAACCCACACGTGAAAAGCACTGATGTAGATGATATAGTTTGTATTTTTGTGATTAAATTTATTAAGTGTAGAAATTTGGTAGAAATTACTTTTAGATTCATTCGAACAAAATTCCGCCCGGCTCTCCTCAAAAATTACAACTTCAAAAATAAGGGCTACCCTAATGTGTAAATTTATTTGCATCAAGCAGAGGACAAACTCATTGATTTCTCTTTAAGAAATAAGATTATATCTCATTGTTACTACATGTATACATCGACAAATGTATAATATTTTGCATAAGACATTTTTATAAGATCTATTTAATTATAAAATATTTATTTATCATCACTTGATCTTATCCTCAATGACCCCTATTTTCCTCGGGGCAGCATTGCACTCGTAGTTTCCTCCAGTGTCCACGGGGCGGCGGTAGCGTCCACTCTGGCAAATCTATACTGTCCAGCAAGCGTTCTCAAAGCTCTTGAATAGAGACCCTCTTTTGTAAAAGGATACTTTCCGCGGCCTACTCGAATAGTAAAGAGGCGTAAGAAGGGTGAATAAAAATATATTTTCTATTTTTTTCATTTAATTAAAAAATTTTAATTCTTTGTTTATTATGGATTGATCGTTCATATTTTATTTTTATCGTCGAGATGGAAAAAAATATTAGTTTACTTACTAAATTTACCATAGGAATAATTGATTATTGTAATGACAAATGAAAAAGTGACGTTTCTGCTTGGTTGTGTTGGAATATCTCAAAAACGAAAAATGTATTTTGATAAAAAATAATAGAGCGAAATTAGAACGTTGACCGGAGTATACAAGCCACTTGAATTTTTTTGTTGTGTTGAGAAACGCTCAAACGTGGAGAAAAATCATTTTCAACTATTATTTTTACTTTATCCAATGCAAAGCATGGGTAAAGTATTGTAATCTGTCTCGTGGTAATCGTGACTTCAAAGGGTCAAGACTACGGAGCCCATGGTCTCAATTAAAGTCACAAATTGTAGTATTCAATTAGGTTGAATTTTAGCACGTGGCGGTTTTGCCAAAAAGTGCGATTTTTTCATTTAGTGCGTGCGGGTGTAAGTATGTATGGATGGATGGATGGATGTTATCGTTTTTTCCGTCCACGATTTATTCCACACCGTTGCACCGATTGAAATGAAATTAAAAACCTACCATTATTTTAACAAAATAAAGAACTGATTAGTTTTTGGTACATATCGGCCCACAAACATTAGTACTTTATTTCAGTACTTTTTTAGTTTTTTCAAAATATCTTGAAAATGACTTAACGAATTTTGATGAAATTTAATATTCTAATTAAGTACCTTGGGGACCACACAAAAGGCTAAATAAAGTATTTAGTAAATTTATATTTTAAAGTACTTTACTCCAGAGTAAGATAGTACTTTTTTTAAATTATTTATTTTAAATTCCTTAAAATTTATCCATTTGATCGGTTTAATATAGCTTATTTAAGCTAACTTAAGTAAGAGTGGATAGGCTTCTCTCTATGAAATGTTAAATATTTGGGAGGAAATTTTGAGCTTGAGTTGTTTACCAAAAAAAAATTTAGTCTTTTTGATTTTAAGTCGATTCTTCCACGTTTTCAGTAGAGGTTGCCATTAATAGTCAAAACATAAAAAATGGAACGCAATAAGGTTATTCCTCTAGCGTCAAAAACCTAATGTATAATTGTTATTCCTCAAGTATTAAATGAGAATCGATCGCTATTTTTGATTTTAACTCGATTCCTCCATGTCTTCAGCAACGGTTACCAATAATAACCGAAACGTCAAAAATCTAATGTAGAATGATTATTCCTCGAGTATTAAATGAGAATCGATCATTATTTTTGAATTAAAGTCAACATGAACCGTAAATAGCAAGTGATATCTGATTAATAATAAAGAAATAAACATATTAATATTTCAAATAAATTTGGATAAAGTTTAGCAACGATCCGTTGCAGTTTATTTTGTCTGGATTTCAATTTTAGGTAGAACGTATTTTTAATGTGTATTTTTTTAGATTCATAACAGCTGTATTTCGATAAAAGGCAAAGAATGAAGTATATTTTAAAAAAAATTATACTTTCAAATATATTTATATATTCTATATCAGGGCTGTCCAACCCGCGGGTCGCATACGGCCCAGCACTGCAATGAATGCAGCCCGAAATAAAATTATAAACTTCATTAAAGATTTTATGTACTTACTGGAAAACATATCTGATACAATTTGAACTTATAATTTTTTTTTTTTTTTTATTTCTAAAATAAAAATAAATGGAAACGCGATTAAAAATACAAAAAAATAGATGAAAATATTAAAACTTTTTCAAGACTCGATACGATTTCTAGTTAAAGCCGCAACAAGTAATTTCTTTTGTAGATTTTTGTCTGAATTTTAATGAGGTTCAATTGAATATTCTCTCTTTATATAACGAGTATCGTTTTGGTCCGAGTGCAAAAGGCCTAGAATAATATAAATTAAGAAATTAATCTCTAATACTCAGAAACTGTCCATTCTTGTAAGGGGCATCCACTTACAGGTCCAGACCTGTTTCGGGCATCCTTTCAATAGACCTTAGCTCTAAAGAAAGAGAGATCATTATATCTGAGCTCTTTGTAATAATTTTTATCGATCAGATTCTAATGAAAGAATCTCTCACCCGCACATTAAATAATAAAAAAGTAAAAACTATTTCAAGACTCGGTACACTAGAGCTGCCCTAGTAATTATTAATAAATTAAATATAAATTGTTCATTTCTGGCTATACTATAACATCCTCATAAAATCTAAATAGGATAATTCAAAAAATATTTTCTGCCTTTTGAACCAGATATTCCAAAATCTAATAGTATACCACGGCTCTTTCTAAAATAAGAAGAAATGGAAAATCTACCCAAAAGTTTTTTAAGAATAAAGGCAGAATTTCAATTTTGAATGTGAAAAAATATATCAAGATTTTCGAGAAAATAATCACAATTTTTGCATATTTTGAATAAATATTTTACCTGCAGACTTTCTTATGGAACTGCAATCAGACATTGAACTGAAAAAAAAATTTATAAATGTCTCTTTATTAGAATTATACAAAAATTATCTACCCAGAAACAAATACTCCTGGCTTCACAATATTTATTCCCCTTTTAGAAATATGTATTTACATATACTTAGGTACGTACGTGAAGCTATTTTCAAGAATTAAATTCACTAAAAGCAAAATTATTAGCTCAACCATCAAGTAAAATAAAAAATAATCAGGTTTCGAATATTTAAAAATTCTTCTTCATCACATATTTCCATTTATTAAAATACTAGTATTTATTAGTTCAGTAATTAAAATTTTTTAAGTGCTAATTGATTTCAAAACAAAATCCTGAAGAAAAAGAACTCAAAGATTGTTATGCTATGCCATTTTTGCCTCTTTGTCTTGGTGAATATCATTATTCTACATTATTAACTTTCTTTTTTGATTAACAAATATCAATAGAATTAGTATATATATGCGGCCCTAGACAATTTTATTTATTTAAATGTGGCCCGTGTAGGCCAAAAGGTTGGACATCCCTGTTCTATATCATGTAATGATATTACTAAATATAATGTGAAGTATTTTATTCGCCTCCCGGGGTCTACACACTTTGAGAGCTTCTATCTCCGAGATAAAAAATGTTAATATCGCTGTGTCAGAGTAAATGGAAAGAATCGATGCACTTAATAGTTTGAAATTGGATTTAGAACAAAAAACTGGATATTGTGGCCCCCAGAGGCCAAAAAGTGATTAAAATTCTATTGGTCCGTGCGTGTTTTATTTATAATCATGAGGATTACAATAAGCCCTTCAGGTATAAATTAATAAAATTTAATAGATTATTTAGAGAGGGGAGGGGGTAGTTATATAGTAATTTTACTTCACGTTAAGGGAGGCCTCTGAATTCTATTCGAGTGGTAATCTCCATTCATAGAGACAGTTCCATTTGCTCTCTTCGATCTTTTACAGACGATTCTTTTTATATGTGTTTCGGGAGAGGTGGACATAAATAAGATATTTGTCATCGTAAAATATATTTTTCTCTATGGGTGCATATTTATTCTATAATCTATTAGGAATCACTCTAGACGGCTTTAAATATTCATCATAGTCACCTGAATATTTCATATACAATATTTTTTACTTTACCAAATAGGTACCGTATGGTCAAGTATTGTAATCGTGCATGAAAAAAGTGGTTTTTTTTTTTTTGCTTCTTTTTTTCGAAATATCTCACAAACGGCTGAAATTATTTTGATTAAAAAAATTGGAGCATAGCATTTCGGTCTACAAAAAATCTCTAATAAGTGAATATCGAAAAAATTATATTTTTCGAGATAATAACTGTTTTGTCAAAATGTCTGTTAGTTAGTCTGTTAGTCTGTTATTTTGTTAGTCTGTTCGTTGCCAAATTTCTTGGACGATCTAACTCAAAAACTAGTGTGAATATCAAAACCGAATTTCACGCGTAGTTCTGGTGCATTGAGATTAAGAGCTGATTAGATTTTGGTGCACATCGAACCAAAATAAACGGGGAGAGGGGTGGGTTATAATTTAAAATTATAATATTTTTAAACTAAAAAAAAACAAGAAAAATGATACTATACTACTATAAAATGAACCTATAATAACTAAAATATTTTTTTTTCTAGGGCCAAAGGGGGTCAAAAAATAAAAATCTAGGCCATTTGAGCAACTCAACAAAATTTTGTATACATAATCAGTAGGCCTCTAGAAGTCTAAAAATCTAAAAACTAACTGCCCAAAATGGGGGGGGGGGTTCAAAAAATGAAAATCTATGCTCTTGAACCAAATTCAACCAAATTTTGTACACATAATTATTGGGCCCCCAGAAGTCTAAAAATGAAAAAACTAACACCCGCTACATGATTATAAATAATTGTATTAAATATTAAATATATAAGAGAGGGGCCAAGGTGTAATGTAAAGTCAAGTGTATGGCCACATCAGAACGTGCCAATTTATTTTATTTCATATTTAAATCATACTGTTTACTCTCAATGTATTTATTTATTTATTTATTTGAACAAAATTAATCGATTATACTTCATAAAACGCATAAACAATTAATCCTTAATCCTTTGACTTTCATTTGATACGTATTAATAAATGAAATAGCTCATTTGTACCAATGAATTTTCGATCTCGTTTCTCTGTTGATTTTCCAAGACGCTTAAGAAGTTTCAACGCTTGAAAGGTGAAACTAAAAGGTCAGTTCAACTTGAAACTTCCTCTCCGCCCTCTACTAATTCAATTCTCCAGTTGCAAAAGTCAATTTTGACTTCATAAATTCCCGAACCTTACTAACTTTTCATCAAAACGAAAATTCTCGCACTGTCTCAGTACGATATTTCCTCCCTTTTCATTTTTACGGGTCAAAAATAAAAAAAAGATAAGAAAAGCCATGAAATCGGGGCGTTTTGTAGTAATGTTGCTCATTGATTGGTCATGGCGATTAAGCACGTCCTTGGTTTGAATCTTCCTAAAATATACTAAAAACAAGTGGAGGAGAAAGTGACAACTTTTTCAAGACTCGGTACTCTTTCCTTTTAAATTAATTAAAGTTTATTTTTTGATTAATTATTTAAATAATTAATTAAATTTTCTAATTTCAATATATAAATATATATATTTTTTTTATTTGGTTGGCTTTGGATACTAAGTCCAATTAGCCAGTTTCTATAGGGTATGATAGTAAGTGTTTATGTGAATACTGTATTCTTCAAGTGGCATACTCGATTCCGAAAGTCGATGATTACTAAGAAATTTTTCACAGAGGTGATTTCCCATTGCCTTCCCCTAAAGGGACAAGGGCGGATCTAGCTTTCAAGTCAGGGGGGTCATATAGTCGAGGTCTAGTCAGGACTCCAATTCGACTACAATAATGAAAAAACTCTTTCGCCATTGGTTGACAATAGATCGAGACCAGGTCACTCTTTCCGAATATGAAACTAGTAGGAATACAAAATTTTGGGCCTAATTCTCGTTGGGTAGTGGCAGAGGTAAGATGCGTTCATTATTTTAACATTAATTTACTAGCTTAATTTAGACTAAGTGTAAGAGTGACGAGATATTAATAGTTCTTTCAAGAGCCCAACATCTTATTTTAAAAAGCTTTTTATAACCATGGATTGGGATAATTTAGACAGTTTATTAGAAATAAAAAAAATGAGGAACTTCCATACGATGTTACAAAGAGAGAATTATATTCAGCAAAGTATTTATGATTCAAAAAGTTAAGTCTTTTTTTGTGAAGTGGTTAACGAAGATAAACAATTAAGTAGTAATTATTTTTAATTAGGTACTCTTAACTGAGCTAAACTATTAATATATACCACTAAAATGAACTCAGGTTAAAAATTACTCTCCTTCCAGGCGACCCTATAGTATTAAATCACTAATAATAATACTATATATATTTATCTAGATTAATTTATAACAACGCTAAGAGAAATTTCTCTAAAAAAATTTCCCTCTTGCCTAGAATCGAACCTAGGAACTCTTGAACTAAGGTCATTAGCTTTAACCACTAGACCAATCTTGCATTAATATATATACCATGATTTCTGTTACTAAAACTATAAATTTTTGATTTAGACTTTGTGTCGAGATAATATTGTATTCATTTGAACTCGAACGAAAATGAAAAAACACCAATAGATTTTAAATTAAGAAACATTAAATATATATTAATTAACGAGGCAAATTTGAAATATAATTGTAATTTTGAAATGAAAGACTCCGATTCATTTTAAATTAAGAAACATTAAATATATTTTTTGTAATTAATTAAATTAATTGAACCGCGTAAATT